>JACDJE010000102.1:43332-73247 GCA_016647715.1 Pavo muticus | reverse complement strand
TTTTTTTTCTGCCTTTTTTTCTTCTTTTTTTTTTTTTTTTTCCTTTTTGACTAGACTTCCAGTGCAGAGGGCTAGAAACATTTATACTTCTAAGACTGAAGTTTGGACCTGTAACATATCCTGGACAGTTGGTCACCAGACATACACACAGCCTGTAAAACATGAACACCTCTATCTAATATGTTTTGGTTTTAATAGTGATTTCCTGTATAAGTTTTATAGAACAGATGGAGATAACTCAGAGATCTCATCCTCTCTTTAGTCTTAGCAGTCTAGAGGCACCCAAGCATTTGTTCTGTGTGTGATTCAGCTGAGCTCACCCACATTTTCTCTGTATGAATGCTCCTTATGCACTTATGCAGTATTCTGAAGAGTCCCAAAGATTTCATAGAATAGAACCATAAAATGGCTTATGTTGGAAGGGATCTTAAAGATCATATAGTTCCAGCCTCCTCTACTGTGGATAGAGTTGCTACCCACTAGATCAGTCTGCTAGGACCCCATATTGCCTGGCCTTGAGTGCCTCCAGCAATAGGGCACCCAAAGCTTCTCTGGACAACCTGTTCCAATCCATCATCAACCTCTGAATAGAACATTTCTTCCTAACACCTAACCTGAATTTTTTCTCTTTTATTTTAAAGCCATTCCCCCTTGTTCTATCACTTTCAGACTGAGTAAAAAGTCAATCCCCGTGCTGCTTATAAGCCCCCCTCAAGTACTGGAAGTTCACAATGAGGTATCCCCAGAGACCTCTTTTCTACAGTCTGAACAAGCCCAGCTCCTTCAGCCTTTCTTCATAGGAGAGGTGCTCCAGCTCTCTGATTATCTCTGTGGTCCTTCTCTGCACCTAGTTCATCAGTTCTACGCAATATATGTATAGGCAGTAAATGTCCTTTCACTGAAGATCAAGTTCATCTTGCTCATAATACAAAACCAAATAAACACCTTATTGATTAAAAGTTGGCTCTGTAACTTTAGGTATCTAGGGAGCCAATATTTAGTCTGCCCCTCACTGCCAATAAATAAAAATTCACCTTCCACACTACAATTTAATTTTGTCAGCAGTGAATCATGCTGAGACTTGTGGGGAACTCACATCAGTGGCACATCCAAGCTGTGTAGCACTAACATGGAGCACTGATAATTGAGTAGTGAAACAATGATCTCTTTGATGTCAAACTGAATTTTGCCATGCTGATTATAGTAGAACGAGGATCTATTCTTCACATTTGCAAATCGTGTCTTTAAAATTCTTGACGACTTAATGAATAACAAATTAAAATGAAAACCTCTGGGATTTCTGTGCCTGTTTCTACTTTATTTAGAGAGAAAAAAAAAAAAAAAAAAAAAAAAAAGATAAATATATCCTAATGTAAACTTTAACCTTACAAATCTAAAGTATTATTTAGTTACTATGTTTGTAATACTTTTGTACCAGATTATCCATGAAAGTAAATTAGTATATTTAAGATTAGTGAGCTGTGCTGTTTTATGTCAACAGCTGCTGAATATTTGGCTCATTATTTTTAACGTTATGGCATCTTCTCAGAAATCTGAAAGTTCTGGAGGTCTTTTATTTTCAAAATGAAATCTTAGACATACTGTCCAATGATTCTCTCTAGGGAAGAGCACTACTCTTCAGCAGTGGCAAAATGTAGCCCTAAAAAGACTCTCGCTTTATAGTGCACTTGATGTTTTTTAACACCATCCAACCAATCTGCCATGAATTTAAAGGTACCTGCAGCAGGGAACGCTAACTGGGACTCCTACCCATGCATGCTAAGAAAGACATTAACTGAGTACATATAACATGCTGTGTACCTCATATCAAAAGGTTCTATCAGAAGGAAAGAAGAGAAAAAACATTGAGAGTCCTATAGAGATCTTCTTTTCTTAAAATAAGCCTCTCAAATTCATTCAGGAAGCCTCTTTATAAGGCAAATCCACACAGAAACCTAGGTGGTTAGTTTAAAATTACTGAGCCAGGTAGGTACGTAATCTAAACTTAAATCCTACATGTTGTCATTATTCCTTAATTCTACAAATATTTTTCATTCATTAAGGCCCAAATAGCGTAGACATAAGCCAGTCAGAACCATTTGTCTTAGGTCGAAGACTTAATTCCAGAATATTTGACTTCTGAAGAACATTAAAGATAGACCAACAAAAGCTACAGGTAGTTTATGTGACTGAGCCCTAAGTACATTTCAGTGAATCTGGCAAACTAAAATTACTATGCTTTGCTCTATTCTGACTATCATTTAGAATAATTAAATCCTGCGCCTTCTGGAGTGCTGGGCTTGTCATGGAAGAGAAGTCAGAGAAATTGGCTGCTTTTAATATAAAGGCAATTATTATTTATGGAAGCTGTTGAACAAAGATAACTCAGGAGCAATGTGACTAACATGGTCTACTTTGACAGAAGGCAGGATGTTAAAACATAAGTACATAGTCTTTTGATGTATATTATCCTGTTCTGTTTCCTTATTGAAGGGATTGCTAATGACTGGATTCTTACTCTGACCATTTCCTATTCAAAATAATTTTCTCATCTAAAGGCCATATTTCCATATTCCTAGCACTATCATACACTTAACAAATGGAGCTTTCAACAAGCAGTTAGTGTTGATGACTACATTCCTTAAATTATCTTGACTGATGACGTAAAGTTCATCAGGCTCAAGAGCTCTTTTATAAGAGATTAAGAAACTCCCTCACCAAATCCTAGCTCTTGTCCTGTTTTAAGATGTTTGAACTTCTAGATGATGCCTAGATCTTGGCCACTGTCTTTGTGCTGCCCAAAGCTGGGAGGGAGTTGCTATGATCCTGGACTACAATAGATCAATAGATTCCTTCTTCTGTTGTTTGATATGGTACTTTTGACCCTTAATGAGTCAGGAGTCAGTTGTTTGTTTGTTTGTTTGTTTGTTTTTGTGAAAGCAGATTCTTCACAGCTTCAGTGATCAGTAATTGTCCATCAGTGAGTTGTCTGCAGTCTTGGATTCTCTGCATCCAACCTGTACCCATATCCTGAAGGTCTTTGCTGCTGTTCTATATTTAAATTGGCATGACAACAAGAAAAACCTGGTGCCATGTTCAGGTTCACACAGCAACTTCTCATAGAAAGCTGGTAAGTTAAAAAGACCAGACCTTAGCCAGCTCAGTTAGTAGAAGGATTATGTTCTGCTACCAACACTAGCTGTGCTATTTTTCTAGGTCATTAGGTATAAAATTGATTTACACATTTATACTATATTAGTATGATTATGTCTGGTTTCAAAACAAACTATTAGTAAAACAGTGTACTGCTTTTGTGGATGCATCAGATCTGCATTCACCCAACATACATTCAAATTGTAAAACAACCATTTCCCACTGAAAATCAAAGACCAGGTGGTACTGGCTGCTCAACATTCTCAGCATAAGGTAGGTCTGGGGAAGAACTAAGGCTTGTATATTAATCAAGAGCAGGATAAACCCATGATGTTCTTCCAGTTACTGCCACTGTTTTCTGTGGAGTTCTGTACACTCTCTTCCTTTGAATATTTATCAGGGAAAGACTGTGATCAGTCTTTAGAAGGAAGAGACCATAATGAAAAACATTAACAGGAATGTTTTTATAACAGTTCGACATCACTGCAAGGTTTATTTCTTTACTCAGAAGAAAGAAAATTGTAAGGGTAAGCTGAGGAGTCTCTACTGCACAGCAGCCTGCTGTGAAGCAAGTTAAGATGGAAATCAAATGACTTGTCATTTGATCAAAAAATAACAAGGACCTTTGCTTTTGTCAGGATGGCATAAGGTCACAGGATAGAATGACACAAGGTAGTTCATTAAGAAACAAACAAACAAACAAACACTAGAGCCTAATGTGACTTTAAATTCATGTAATCTTGTGCATCTTCCTTTTCCTCCTTTAGACAGAGTTCCAAATCCTAATTCACCTGTATGGTAGAGATGGCTTTGAAGAAAAGAAACTCTAAATTTAAGTGTGATGCACCTTTTTCAAGCTTGATATTGAGAGCTTTTCTCTCTTCTCTAACTTAGAAAGAAGCTGCTGCGTCCTCTTGTTTTATATGAGCAAAACATGTTCCTGGGGGGAAGCTGGAAATCTTCTGAAAGGACTCAGGGGTCTGCCAAACGTTTTCTCAGTTTTCTTTTAGAGAGTCAGAAATGTTCCCTCCAGAAGGATTTGGTGTGATTTGCCTAAGAGCAAATTAATTATCCTAAAAGCAGAAGAGTGATATAAGAAGTGTCTCCATAAATTCTAGTGTTTTAAATTCTACCTCACCAGAACACCAGAGAAAACATTAAGCGGGATTTGTTTCTTTCACAACGGAGGACAGTATAATCTGTAGGATACTTTATGTTATCTGAATATAAAAATTCTGTCATACCATAGTTTACAAATAATTACTAAAATTTCAAAATCCAGTTTCTGAACCACACTTCTCACATCTTAGTCTCTGCCTCAACCACAACTCTTAATGATAAAATAAAACTTCCTTATGGAGGCTCTTTTTAGACTACAACAGTACAGTGAATCATGGTATTATCAATCAATGTGCATCTTCTAATTGCATCTGTACATACGACAATGTTCCTGTCATCTACCGTGGTAATATACGCAGTTTGCTGTTTTGATGGAAGAAGGGCTTCAGGTTCCTCTGAAAAACAGTGAGAAAGTATGGTGCTTGGGGAACAGAGCGGATTAGAGATATATTTTTGGTCTTGTTTCTTAAGCCAGATAAGGGCTTTGTACAAGGTTTCAGGCAAATGTCTGAAGTACTGGATAGTAACCCAGTCAGCTCTCCAGACTCATAAAAATTTGTGTTATCCACACAAAGCTGAGGATGTTTTTGTTGGCACGGTTTTGTGTGAAAATATACATATAATATATATTTGACTTGATAATGTTACACTTATCTCATTTCTGTTTCCTTACAGAGAAAACATTTAGTTTTATTATTTTAGTTTAGTTTAATTTTCCCTGCACATTTGTAACACACAAACTTCTGATAGAGCTGTGGAAACTGTGCTTTTAAATGATCTTGTAATACTTGCTTGAAATTTGAAACAAGTTCTCAGTAACTAGGTTAGCCCCCACTCTGTGTTTGTTTTCTGCAGTTATTTTAGTTAATGAGTTTGCTGGCTGGGTTGTTCTTGTGAACAGCTAATTTTAGGCAACTATTAAAAAATACTAACAGAAGGTAAATTTCACAAAATGCTGCTATTTGCAATGGAGCTCTGAATTTAAGAGTTGTGGTTTGCTCATCCAATCAGAAAAATATATCGTATGATTTATGTGTCTGCTCACACCACCTTGAATTTCAGATTTTAACTTTTGTGTTCTTACAACCATCTGCTCACAAACTAAATTCATGCTGTGCTTTTATCAGAAGAAAAAATACATATTTTTGGTAAATAGTTTGGAACAGTTGATAGAGGAAGGAGAAATGTTTCCAGATTGTACAATTCCTTCTGCAGGACTTGGAAGTCACATTCATTTTCATGCTTCCTCAGCATACAGTACAATATTTTACTCATATTTCTTAGCTTTATCTAGATAACTTCAGTATTCCTGTAACATTCAGTCACGGGAAGTTTACACTTCCTGGGTGATTACTGTTTATCTTTCAGGGAATTCATGTCTGGATACTAGATTTTCCCTGGTTTCCATCTTTTGATTTCCAAATGTTTAATCATTGCCTTTAGCCATAGCTTTTTCGAAGTATCCTGAATGTGGTACACATGAAAAGAGATTAAGGTGTTGAACACACTGAAAGAGTGGAGCAGGGAGGGCAGATGGTGGGACCAAAGTCATCCTGCAGAGTGACTGCTACCCAACTGTTTTCTGCATCTTTGGCAGAATGGGAGGACACAGCTAGTATTCTCACCTCTCCCAGAGGCTGTCATGCTAGCCATGCAACTACTTGCTTTGTTCTCCTTGGAAGCTCTGTCTCCAAGAGTATTTTTTTCTAGGCACTTAATGGTATGCACATCAAAACAAATTAAAATTAGCAGATGTAGTGCTAACATTTTAGATATAATCTCTGATGTTGTATTTAGATGGACAATATTGTGAAGTACTACAATGTCCTGGTCTTCTATCCTTCCAAATCATACTCTTTTCGAGGAATATCAGATCTACCCTGTACCTGCCACCTCTCTTACCGCCCTGGTTTATTTTCCGAATCAACAAGAAATTAGTTTGGATCCTTAATGCAGAGATCATGCCAACTTAGGTACAGACAGTGTGAATGTAGTAACAAGCTGTAAGTTACTACACCAGTGTGTTTGGAGAAAATATTCTTAACTGAAATGTGGTTTCTAAAGTCTTCCTAAAGTAGAGGTTTATATGCATATGATAGCTGAGAAGTACAATGGAAATGAAAATGCAAGGAAGCACCAATGTAGAAAATTTAGGAAATTCGGAAGATATTGAATTCCTTGACTGGAAAAGGATATTTTTTGATATCTGCACATCTGAAAAGACCACATCACACAATATAAGCAAAGTTCATTAGTAACTTGCATTTGTTTGTATCTGCTGTTTTAAATACCTTTTTTTTTTTTTTTTATTAGAATTGCAAGATGCTTTCCCTGTTGTATGATTAGGAGGTGTGATAAATTAACAAGCATACTCAGCATTGGATAGAAGATTTATAGCAGGGTTGTAATTTTAATCTGACTTTATCCGTGTCACATACTTAACCACAAGAAAGTCCCTTTTTACTGTCTGAAAAGCTGTATACATATGGTAATAAAACATGCCAGGATGCAGTGGCAGCATTTGAACGGGCTCTCCTCACAGACATTTGTCACACAACTTTGCTGTGTTTTAGGGCTATGATCACACATAGATCAAGGTGAAGAGTGCAACACTATAGAGAGAGTTGCACTAGAATGGCCCAAGAAAGATGTGCAGCAATTCAGAGAACTTTAATTCTGTTTATATTTCTTCTTCTGATCTGGGAGTCACTTCACACCTTACTGTTGATTTCAGCTTCTCATGAAAAGAACTTCAAGCCCCACTGATGTTAAGTATTATTGTCAGATTTATTCAAGATTGATGTCATTACTTAAGCACAATACTTTTAATCATCACAAGGTTGGCAATATCATTTTACAGTAAACTTCCCTGATTTACAGACTATCCCCTTTTCTGCTGGAACAGCTGAAGCTCAGTGCCTTGCTCTTAGCTCCTCACCTCAGTCTCATAGGGTGTAGGAGAGGTCCATAAAAGCCAGAGACTTATCATTTCGGATACTGTATTTGTTAGATTTGTTTTCTCTTCTGTGGAATTAAATTGGCAGTCTCAGATTATCTGTAAAAATCACAGATGTTTGTTGCATATGCTCCCTGAAGAGGAGAAGCTTCTGAAAACCACACTTTTTTTTTCTGCAGCAAGTGATGTACACAACTCTTAGTGATAGCCTGTGTGCTAGAACTGATGAAGAAACTATGACAAAATGCTTAGATACAGCTGTGCATTAGGGCATAAATGTAAATGAAATAAATGCTCAGGAAACACTGATCATAGCAAGAACCTACTTAAATAATTGCAATAAGCTGTAGATACTCACATACTTATAAAAAAGAAGTTATCTTCCAAACAACAATTTTATGGACAGCCTCAGATCCTACCTTAGAGGGGTCAGGATACTGAGAGATAAACATGTGCTGATATTTTCAGTCTTCTGGAAGTCTGATACTGTACAAAAGCTGTGCATAAAATGTATCCTAATTATTTTAGTATGTATAGCATATTCTTTTACTTGACTGCAAACACAATGAGTGCCTAAGCAATGTAATACTGATGGTAACCTGATTTTGTATACCACAGGGTGGCTGGAAAATAACCAGACAAACAGCAGCTCTCTGTTCAGCCAAATTCTCCCTTCACAATACCTCTTTCTATAGAACTTTTGTTAAAATATTTTCCCATCAAGACATGTGCAATTCCCATGTGCAACTCCCAGTGCTGTCAAAATATGCCAGGCAAATCAGCGCTGAACTGATCAGTCGAGAGGGCCAATTCCAAAGGTCAGGCTTCTTATTTCATATCTAACGCTGCTGATGTGGCTGATCAGCTCAAGGATATGTACAGAAAAGAGACAGAGAAGAAATGCTTCTTGGGGAAATCAAGATCTGATTCACAGACAGCAAATCTAGAGAAAGCAGTGAGTTTGTTAGCACTCTGTATGTCACATGTAGGTTGCTTTGTATCTTAAATAAAACATTAAAATCCACAAGATGTTGTTTATTCACTTGCTTTGGTGAAATAGCTGTACTGCTGTTGTTATTTGAAGCCCCTCTAGATGGGTTGCATTAATTTGACCTCCGCTACTAGCATGGGATTTTGCTGTGAATCAGAGGTAGCAGAGTCTTGGTGTAGTATTCCACAGAAGAGAGCAGGAATGAGATCTAGAAAAGATGCGAGGAGCTGAACTTCCTATCGTGTTTCATAGACCTCCTATCACTTTACCAGTGATGCCTTAATCAATGCAAAGATGATGAATCATCTGTTGGTCCACCCTCATGGACTGCTAACCAGAACACCAAGGGCGCAGGTAATCACTAAATGCAGATGCAGGAGCATTTTGGGGAGCATTATGGAAGATCCTATTTACTTCAATCACTGATACGAGACTGATGAAAGATGTGCCACAGCTAATATACCCAGGATTGCTCAAGACCACTGGTCAAATTAACAGTCATAGAAGAGAAAACAAGTCAAAGTGTTTTTACAACCTTTGGCACAGCAAATACAAGACTTCCTCTTTGGGATCTCAGCCACTTGCTCTAAGTGACCACATCACTTGCCCAGCACTTTAGTTGTTCTTGGAAATTACTGTGCAGATGCGGGAGGACCAAAGCTTGTTCTTGACGTTTAGTTAACTAGTGTCTTTTCTCCTTCCCAAGAAACACTAGGTTTTTATATGCAAACTTTCTACTGCATATATAAAACCTTGGACAAATTTCAATGCTCAGGGATTAGTGAAGGTCAGAAGTAAAGAGAATAAAAATTAGGAAACAAACAAACAAACTTTAAACTGTGGCAAGTTGAAAACTTCTTATTTACAATTTTCTTTGCTGCCCATGTTTTCTCTCCTTCTGCACGTTTGCATATTTTATACATGAGAATATGCAGAAAATGTCCAATTCTTAATATATTTTCCCTTGGAGAGAAGGCAAATAAATGCAGAAATTAACATCTACCTTGTGAATTTCTGTCCCAGGGATTTAACAGAACTTTTGAAAACTGAGGGGGGAACGACTGTTTACGAGGATGGGTAGTGACAGGACAAGGGGGAATGGTTTTAAACTAAAAAAGGGGAGGTTTAGGTTAGATATTAGGAAGAAATTTTTCACTCACAGGGTGACACATTGGAACAGGTTGCTCAAGGAGGTTGTAGATGCCCCATCCCTGGAGGCATTCAAGGCCAGACTGGATGTGGCTCTGGGCAGCCTGGTCTAGTAGTCGGTGACCCTGCATATAGCATTGCATCTAGTTGAAACTAGATGATCTTTCAGGTCCTTTTCAATCCAGGCCATTCTATGATTCTGTGATTCTATGATTATGATCCTATGTGCTGGAGTTTTCCCTTGGTATAATTTACAGGAACTTCTGAACATCCCATTTCTGTTGTTCTTTTTTATTTTTGCCTTATGTTTTCATCTTTTCATCTTTTTTATGTTTCCTCCACAAAATTCTTTGCAATCTTCTGGACAAGCTTATACTTTTTAAACTCTTGCTGTGTCTGTGTGCAGGGGAGTTCTACAGGTTTTTTTGCTTGTTTGTTTGTTTGTTTGTTTAAATGCCTGATCCAAAAGGAATACCTCATAAATTTAAAATTGGCCATTAAGGAAGTTGAATAGATCTTGAGGAAAGCTTACATGCCTGTCACCACCTGTAAGGAGAATTTCAGCAGCATTCCAGAAAGAATGGGATCTGAAAGGTAGTTGAGAGCCTTCTCTGTTGCGTTTAAATGTGGTACTTCGATTTTAAAATCTAACCACTGCAGTTAACATTGCTTCTGGCAGCTCTCATGTTAAAATCAATTCAAGTGGAAATGATTATGTTTAGAAATCCACCTGCACAATTTTTTTCCACATGGTACATGCACATATACACATGCATACATAAACAGGCAATTAAACTATGTCTTTTTGAGTAGTGGTAAACTAAGATGTCTTAAAGAAAAGTCAAATTTTCGGTCTAAATTTCAAGACCAGAAAAAGAAAAGAACATGCAGTGAGCTTGTGTATTTGACATCAAACCTGGAAACCACCGGTTAAATCAGCTCATGCGTTGAGATGTGCAGAAGAGCTGAACTTTGGCACATCGGTTGAATTTTGTGGTTACTGTACCACAGTGAAGCCGAATTATAATACCATACTGAGATGTCAGTGTTACAGGGGACAAATTTGGCCCTCAGTATGATACAATCATTATGTACTACTCATCTTCTAGTTTACTTTACACTGTTTTTACATGCAGGCAATTCTGTAGATTTTAGAATCATCCTTAAGTCTTTAAGTCTTCAGTAATGTTAAACTAATTAAAAACAAACAAACAAACAAACAAACAAAAACTTCTCAGTATTCTCAGCCTCTATAAAATTAAAATAAAAATTACATTAAAATATGTAAGAATTTGAGGATAGATTAAGG
The DNA here is from genome assembly GCA_016647715.1 of Pavo muticus. NCBI lineage: Eukaryota > Metazoa > Chordata > Aves > Galliformes > Phasianidae > Pavo > Pavo muticus. Next base: position 62,570 of record JACDJE010000102.1, on the reverse strand, counting down.
TACCGATGATGGATTTAAGCTGGTAACTTTGGACAAGAATAGGAGACTACATCTTATAAATATCGTAGAAACATTGGTTCTAGAAACCATACAGTTCACAGAGCCTTATCCCACTTCATGCAGAGATGTTTCCTCTACAGCCAAACAAGCAAATTCAAAATTAAGATATCTTCTTTGTACAGACAATATATCCTTTTTCAGTGGCCCAGATGTTGAGAAAACATTACACAGCTCATCACCAATGAATGAAGTTTCCTCTAGACCCAGTTTCACCCAAAGCCTGGGACTTTGGAGGTAGCCATGTCACAGCACAAAAACATCAAATGTCTTGAGTACAAGTAAAGCAGTTCATATAATAAAAGAGCAACAACTGTTTTAATGAAAACAAGCAAAAAAATCTGTGTCCTTCATTTTCTGGCTTTGCACTTTACAACTCCTGGCAAAGACTTTCCACCTTACGTGGTCTAGATATTCTCCAAATGAAAAAATCACTTTCTGTCATGCAGAAGGACACAACAGAGAGCTTCCACTCAGACACAGCAGTGAATATAGTGAGGCAATTCCATCATGGATAAAGCTGCTTTGCTGCTATATAAGTTATTTTATGACTCCTTTTGCATACTTTGTTGTACATTTTTCTTACTTTACTACTACCACAGCAGTCTTATAACATTCCATGCAGAGCTCTGCTGCTCAGACACCAAAAGCAAGGCACAACAGTGGGACAGAACAGATTAAATGAGATCAGATGACCTGAAAAATGAAAGGAACCAGTTCTTGCACTGCGTCCACACTAGCCACATGAAGTTTCACTTCACGCCATGCAAATGGGCATTTTCCCATTTCCTGTGTTACGTATAAAAATGTCTTACAGAGATGGTGACATCTGTGTTGTGCTTCAGTATGTGAACTCACTCGGCCAATGCTGTGCTTCATTATGTACTCTCTTGTCAAGCTACTGATATGCTTTATTAAATCAACATTATGTAAGTTCCACAGCATTGTTGAGAGGATCTTGTACTGTCTGACTCCCTATATGAATCATCTGCTGTGAGTTACATCTAGCTAAACAGTCTCACTCTTTTTGCTTTTGTTCTTAGATGGAAGAATGAAGGAGGGAAAATACTAAGCTTAGGAACTTCTGAGGTGGAAGGGGGAAGACAAAAAGTAAGCCTCAAGAGCCCAGCAGTCCAAGACTTCCTGGATTTGGTGGTGAATTATTGGGAAAACACAGAAATCAGCAGTGGAAACAGAGCAAAGAGATTTGAAACAGAACTGTTTGTGAGTGGATAACAAGCTTTTCCTGCATAAAAAAATGACAATGCCAAAGGAGTCGAAAAGAACCTGGCCTCATCAAATGTGCCAGTTTGACAGTTTCAAAAGCCTCCTTTTGCCCATCCTGTCAAACCAGAGCAGTAACAGAGGATCAGGCAAAGCTTGTGAGCTGCTAGTTAACACACTGGCGCTCAGAGTCCCACATGGCAATTTCAGATCATCTCTCTTTAATGTTTTGCATCAGGGTCTTGCTGCCTAAATTCTTTCTTTTCTGATCTCTGTGACCTACACATGTACTTCTTTCCTCTTGAGGCTGACATAATCACTAGTCGAAGTAAGGAAGAGCTGCCCAGCTCTGAGGAGGGAAATAATGTCTGTAACTACTGCAGATTAAATGCAAGGTAAGATAAGATACAATAAGATAAAAATAAAGGTCTGTTTAGTGATCAGTTAGAAGTAATTAGTGCAAAAAATGCAATGTGGTACCATCAACCTCAGTCCAAACTCTGAATAATCCAAATAATTTGCATGGATTCAAGCAACTGAAAAGCTAGCATTTTTAGAACAGTACCTGAGCTCACCTTTTTCATCAGTTGAGAAATGTAACTCTACAACTGGGAAAAATAAGATGTGCAGTGAATTAGCTAGAGTTTGCACTGTGACTATTGCAGTTGATACTAACCCGAGAGTCAAACGTACTGAGTCCCCTCCTTACCACTGATGTTCCATTTTCCCTTCTGTAAGTCCTTCTTTGGAAATGAGTTTAAAGGATAGTGAATGCAGGCAGGTAATTAAATTTAGATTTGGGAACTCCAAGTCTTTCAATTGTCCCTTAACTTTCCCTTTTTCTTATCAAAACCACTTTCACTGGCTGCTTGCTGTGTTAGGGACATTGCCAGCTACTAGAGCTGTGTTCAGCAACTCATTTCAGCTCAGAAAGCATTCCCTCATCTGAATGGTTCTCACTGCATTAGACTCTCCCCCCCATCTCTTTAAGGAAAGGACATGGAGTCATCTGGACCACTAGTGAGCAGTTATGACGTCAAAATATTTGTATTCTGCTATAAAAATTGGGCTTTTTACATCCTAATGTTTAAAGCAAATGAAGCATTAAAAGTCCTAGCTTTGACAGAGTTAAGCGTTAATGTGGTACGGACACCAGAATGACAGTATCTGTGCTATTATGGTGGTACAACTGGCAATTTCTTTATTTTTTTATTTTATTTTTTTCCCTCACAGTTCTTGAAATCACATAGCCTGACAATACGGTTATGCCTGACCAGAACACCTCATAAGTAGCAAGAGCAGTTCTGACTTGATTTTCCTATTCAGTAACTTATTAAAATAAATTGGCATTAAATATTACATATAACCCTCTTTCTCAGTTTTAGCTTTAGAGTGTTTATAGCTCACCTGAACAAGGCTGGAATCCAGGACTACTTATTGACTTCTCATTATGTTACTGATTTATTTTGTATCAATTGCTCTAGCTAATGTCACACTGCTACCTTTCCTGAGTACTCCCTGTGGAGCTGGGATGAGTTCAAGGGCATTTGCAAATTGCTCTGGGACACATATCTGAGAAGTGTTCCAAAAATCATCTCTAGATGTACCTGAACAAAGTTACACGCTCACATCTGAATTTGAATTTTCAGCACAGCGTTTTAGTGAAGAGCTGAGTATGCAAATATTTTCATGACCATAGAATCATAGAATCATAGACACATAGAATGGCCTAGGTTCAAAAGGACCACAATGATTATCTGGTTTCAACCCCCCTGCTATATGCAGGGTCGCTAACCACTAGACCAGGCTGCCCAGAGCCACATCCAGCCTGGCCTTGAATGCCTCCAGGGATAGGGCATCCACAACCTCCTTGGGCAACCTGTTCCAGTGCATCACCACCCTCTGAGTGAAAAACTTCCTCCTAATATCTAACCTAAACCTCCCCTGCCTTAGTTTAAAACCATTCCCCCTTGGAATCACTATCCACCCTCATAAACAGTTGTTCCCCTTCTTGTTTTTACGCTCCCTTCAAATATGATCATCTGATGGAAACCTGTGTGTTCAGTAATGGTGGTGAGGTGCTGGAATATGTTGCTCGGAGAGGTAGTGGCTGTCCCATCCTTGAAGACATTCAAGGTCAAGCTAGATGGGGCTTTGAGAAACCTGATATAGCTGCAGATGTCCCTATTCGCAGCAGGGAGTTGGACTAGATGACTTTTAAGTTCCCCTTCCAATTGAAACAATTCTGTGACTTAAGGAACAACCAAAGCTGACAAGGCCACAGCCAAATTCTGGATCATCTTCTGTAGGTCCATCTTTTTCTTTAAGGAATAGAGTGGGACTCCAATAACAATTATTGGTACTTTTTCTAAAAAGATAGGTGGAATGTAATATAGTGATGAAAAAATTTCTTATTCACCTGCAGTTGTGAAGCTGGGGTAAAGAAAAAGTAATAGCCATAGTAAAAAGTCTCTTCTCGCTGGTGCCAGGTGACAGGATGAGGGGAAATGGTCTTAAGTTGCACCAGGGGAAGTTCAGGTTGGATATCAGGAAAAAACTTCTTCACAGAAAGAGTTGTTAAGCACTGGAATAGGCTCCCCAGGGAGGTGGTTGAGTCACCATCCCTGGATGTATTTAAATACTGTTTGGATGTGGTGCTCAGGGACATGATTTAGTGGAGGGCTGTTAGGGGAGTATGGTTAGGTTGTAATTGGACTTGATGATCTTTAAGGTCTTTTCCAACCTGAGTAATTCTGTGATTCTATTATTCTAATCTCCAAAGTAAGGCCTGAAAACAGAGATGCTTTAGCATCTTACTTACAAAGAAATTAGGATCTTCACAATGTTTCTTGCTGAATGGAGTTCAATCTCTGAACATAATCTGAATAAGAAGAAAGGAAAATATTTTGAACAAAATTTGAATATCCTATTTTTTATTTTATGTGCAAGCTGGTCAGGGTACTTATACTAACAGCATGTGGGAAAGAAAAGGTGTTAAAATGGAAAATAATTAAAGAATAGTGTATGTGGGTAATTATACTGCAATGGAATAATTAGTGATAAACTCCTTACAGGGATAATAGTTGCCATTACAAAAACAGCATTCCCAAATATCATCAGTTTTCAACAAAACTATTTCCTGAAAGGGGAAAAATGATTAAAAACTTCAATTCACAAAGTGACTTTTATTTTGACAATAAATAACATACAAGTCACATTGTAAAATGAGACCCTTAATCATTTTCTGCCATGTTATTTGTCAAAATATAGACAAGAAAAAATGATCACTCATAAATAAAAGGTAACTTTGCCATTTGTAGGATGGGGGAGTAAATGTAATGTTTGTAGAAGTTCTTAGAGGGGAAGGAGAGAGAAATAAATGGCTGAAATTTGGAGAGGCAAAAAAAAAAAAAAAAAAAAAAAGAAGAACAAACTCTAATAAACTTGGTCTGATAAAGCATATTGAGTATTCAGAATTTAATTCTTTGTGGAACCTCTGAGTAAAAATAGCAATGGAAAATAGCAGTGGAAATTTAAGTGTAGGATGTGCCTTTTTTTTTTTTCCCCTAAACTTGTAGAAGCCTTTGGATCCTTTAGATAAATTGTGTAATGCAGCAGAAAGAACTTCTCAGTAAAATATCATTTTTAATTATGTTTTGGCAATAGGCTAGAACTTGCATGTGGTAAGAAAACATCATCAATTAATAATGCCCAGTATTTGCCAGTAGGTGAGCACAATGCCATTCCCAAATTGAATGTTTTGGAGTTCAAAAAAATGCTATGAATATGACTTGAATTTTCAAATACCTCAATTGACAATTGGTACAGCTGTTGTTAATTTGGGGAGATTCCTTTCATTGTACATACAACATCAGCCATCCCAAGCAATCCTGCTAAGGACAAAAATCTAACGTGGGAAGAGTCCATTTTCCTTAATCATTCTGTCTTTTCTATATCCACATTAAAATAAATAAGTTATTAATAATATTAAAAAAATAAGTAATGCCTAGATAGGATGTGTTAAGGAGAGAAGGAATGAAGGAGGGAGAAATGTGGAAGTTTATAGTGATTAGTCCATGGAGCTTCAAATATGATGCAAATATAAATTAATAATAATAATAGAAAAAAATATGAATTCCTTGAAAAAATGCAGAAATAGTTATTACATAGTACTCACTAAACAGTGAAGAAGTACATTAACAGCATTATATATGTTTTACAGTTAGCCAAATTCAGTTTGTATAAGGAGCAAAATACTTAAACTTGTGAGAAAAGTACCAAAACTTACAGGTTCTTATCTTTAGCTGAAAATAACTGAATTAATAAGAATTTCACTATCAGTTGAAATGACGTCAGGATTTAATGGAGTGTCATAACATCTGTTTAGGACAGACTCATTTAAGGCTTTTTGTGAAGTAAGGTGAAAACAAAAGAAGGAATCAAAATCATCACAGAAACATGCCAGTGACAGAGCTGGAGATGCAATGCTGATGCCCTGAAATTCAGTTTTCAGTTGTTCAAATCCAAATTATCTGTTTAACTGTTTCTACCACATTGAAGCTACACATAAATTAATGTGGGGAAATGCCTGAAGTCCAGTGAAGACAGTTAGCTGGTAAAATCTCAGTGTTGAAGTTGATAGGCATTCTGTGACAGATTTCAGTTGGGCCAGAAGATGCTCATGCATAATATAAAATAAATTATGTTCCTATATTATTGATTGCTACATTCTTGTTGATTTCATTGCCTACTAGGTAGATCTGCATGTTCTTTGTCAATATATGAAGAAAACTCTTTGAGCAGATGACAGATGAATGAATAAACTGTCCCAACTCATTCAGCTGGCATTGACTTAAGGAAGTGTTTTGGCCACAGCTGCATCACTTAAGGAACAGCAGAGCCCATATTGTGTTTTGGAGATAAACAGCATGTTGGTTTCTCTGGATAGAGTTCCGTAACATACATCTTTGCTTCCAGCCTTACTTTTAGAAGTGAATAAAAAGACTAAGTTGAGAAGACAGAATATTTCTTCTATCTCCAAGTTCACTGAGAAGTTTCAAGATGTTTTTTAATTTAATTTGATGAACCTCTATCCTCTGAAACAACTTAAAAAAAACATAGATATTAAGTTTAAACTCAGTTCAAGCAACAGGACTTCATAGCTTCCTCCATTTCTGCTGCTTCCATATTCAGTGAATTTTGAGGACTCAGAGAATGAATGTCTCCCCAAGGAGAGTTTCCCCTGGGTAGGTTAATTGTACTGCCCACAGTATGCCTGTGATATTCAGCTCGTTTTCAAAGCACTCTACCTCCAGGGCGGGTCATATGGCCTTCAGCAGTTGGATTTGGATTTTGAATCCATTAAGACTAATGATTCATGCAAGCTGGAGCTCAAGTCTGTTATTCCTCTTGAATAGCTCTTGGGCATTTTGTTTTCAATGCAGGTGAACTTACTTAAGCAACAAGAATGTTTTTATTTGCCTAGCAAAGGAAAATGCATCTGCTAGAGATGTGTGCATCTTTTTTAAGTGTGTCAATTTATATGCAAAGTAGGTTTAACACTTGTGCCCATGGCCACCTGCCAACACAGCCCTTAGCATCTCAGGTCTGGGCATCCAGACCCCAGATTCTTCTCTCTACTTTCTCCCTTTCTCTCTCCATCCCCAACCCAGCCCATTCCTATCCCTCACTTTATCTTCTGAACTGATTTGGAAAATTATATTCCCAATTTTACCCTGCAATATTTAAAAACCTTCCCATGCAGATGGTTTTATAGAGGTCTGAATAGAAATGAGTTCAGACACCTCAAAACAGTCATAGTATATCATAAAGAGCAACAAAAGATACATAAGATTTTTGCATAATGCAACACACTTGGCATTCTTAGTGAGAAGGAAGCCAGGTCCTGCCTCAACACTGAGGAATTCTTTCTCCTAATGTGATAAAGATTGATCCCTTCGGGTCATGATAGTGGTACATTAAATGGAAAAAAGTAAAACCTACCTTCTGCCCATCTATATTTAACCTGGCCTAGAAATGATAAGATTTCATTCTTCTGTTTTCACTTTTTTTCTCTTTACTTCATGAACACTGAATTTATCATTTTAATGTTAAAAAGAGAAACCAGATGCTATAGTTATTAACTTCTGGAATCAACTATAATCTTCCTATTAAATCCTTCCATCCAGGTACAGGCAATTATTTGCTTGATCTAAAGGTGCAGAAAATGTAGACACACAGGGTTTCAGAAAGTCCAGTTTAATAAGACAGGTGGGTAACTAATAATGTGGAAAATTACCTGCAGATTGAGGATATTGGGAATGACTAATGGCCAAAACTAAGCGAGTAAATTAGTTGCAAAATGATACCATTTGCAGTAGTTGTGTGAGTAGGGGACTGAATGGCACAGTGGCATGTGGCAGTGATCTGAGCTTGAATATGGCCCAAATTCAGGAAAATATGCCATCAACTTATGGCTTTTANTATTATCATTCTTTCCATGTGCTCTGTGCTATTTATGTAAGGTTTAATAACAGAGGCACAAAAGCATAGTTAGCTTTGCAAAGTTTAACAACAAAGTTGTCATCAAGGTCAAATGAATTGAAAATGAGACTTTGGTTTGTTTTAAAAACCAAACAAAACTCAGATAAGCAAAACATTTGGTTCACTGGGAAGATTCTGAAATGCAGTAAAGGGAGCATTTCAAGCAGCATTTTTCCCTTTGAATGAATATTTTCCATAAGTTTCTGATTCAAAAATGCATTCAAATATTGGTTTCAATGGGAACATTTATAGAATCATAGAATCATAGAATTGCTCAGGTTGAAAAAGACCTTAAAGATCATCAAGTCCAATCACAACCTAACCATACTACCCTAACTCTAACAACCCTCTGCTGAGCACCACATCCAAACGGTTTTTAAAGACATCCAGGGATGGTGACTCAACTACCTCCCTGGGGAGCCTATTCCAGTGCTTAACAACCCTTTCTGTAAAGAAGTTTTTCCTCATATCCAACCTAAACTTCCCCTGGTGCAACTTAAAGCCATTTCCCCTCATCCTGTCACCTGTCACCAGTGAGAAGAGAGCAACCCCGCTCTCGCTGTAAGCACCTTTCAGATACTGGAAGAGAGCAATAAGGTCTCCCCTCAGCCTCCTTTTCCCCAGACTAAACAGCCCCAGTTCCTTCAGTCACTCCACGTAGGGCATATTCTCCAAGCCCCTGACAAGCCTTGCTGCTCTTCTTTGGACCTGTTCCAGCACCTCCATGTCCTTTCTGTACTGAGGTGCCCAAAACTGAACACAGTACTCGAGGTGAGGCCTCACCAGTGCCGAGTACAGGGGTAGGATGACTTTCCTAGTGCTGCTCACCACACCATTCCTGATACAAGCCAGGATGCCATTGGCCTTCTTGGCCACCTGGGCACACTGCTGGCTCATATTCATATTCTGACTGTCCATCAGTACACCAAGGTCCCTTTCCATCAGGCAGCTTTCCAGCCACTCCTCCCCAAGCCTGTAGGGTTGCCTGGGGTTGTTGTGACCAAAATGCAGGACCCGACACTTGGCTCTTTTGAAACTCTTTTGAAACAGTTTACCTTGACCAATCGATCCAGTCTATCCAGGTCCCTCAGTAGTGCCTTTCTCCCCTCTGGCAGATCAACACTCCTTCCCAACTTGGTGTCGTCTACAAATTTACTGAGGGTGCACTCAATTCCCTCATCCAGATCATTAATAAAGATATTAAATTGAAGCGGCCCCAGTACCGAGCCCTGAGGGACGCCGCTCATGACTGGCCACCAATTGGATTTAATTCCACTGACCACAACTCTTTGGGCCTGGCCATCCAGCCAGTGTTTCACCCAGCAGAGCGTACACCCATCCAAACCATGGGCAGCCAGCTTTTCCATGAGGATGCTGTGGGGGACAGTGTCAAAGGCTTTACTGAAGTCCAGGTAGACCACATTGACAGCCTTACCTTCATCCACTAAGCGGGTCACCTTGTCATAGAATGAAATCAGGTTTGTCAAACAGGATCTACCATTCATGAACCCATGCTGACTGGGCCTGATCCCTTTGTTGAACCTTTAACTGGTCCATGATGGCTCCCGAGATTATCTGTTCCATAACCTTCCCCGGCACCGAGGTGAGATTTATAGGTCTGTAGCTACCAGGATCATCTTTCTGGCCCTTTCTGAAGATGGGTGTCACATTTGCCAGTTTCCAGTCTGCCAAGACATCCCCAGTTAGCCAGGACTGCGGAAGGATGATGGAGAGTGGCTTGGCGACCACATTCGCCAACTCCCTTAGCGCTCTAGAGTGCAATCCATCTGGCCCCATGGACTTGTGAGCATCCAGCTTTCGGAGCAGGTCCAAAACCATCTCATCATGGATTATGCAGGGCCTATTCTGTTCCCCATCCCTATCTACCAGCACAAGGGGCTGTGTTCCCAGGGAGTAACAAGTGTTACTATTAAAGACTGAGGCAGAGAAGGCATTACGTACCTCAGCCTTATCCTGATCCTTGGTCACCAAGTTGCCCTTGGCATCCAAAAAGGGATGGAGATACTCCCTAGCCCTCCTCTTGGTGCTGATGTATTTATAGAAATATTTATTGTTGTCTTTTACCTTAGTGGCCAAGTTCAGTTCTAGCTGGGCTTTGGCTTTTCTAATTTTCTCCCTGCACAGCTTCACTACGTACCTGTAATCATCATAACTAGCTTGCCCACTCTTCCAGAGACCATAAACTTTTCTTTTGCTCTTGAATTCCAGCCAGAGATCTCTGTTCAGCCAGTCCGGCCTCCTTGCCCGTTGGCTTGTCTTCTGTGACTTGGGGATGGTCAGCTCCTGCCCAAATATTTATGATTTTAATGCTTACCCCAAAATATATGATTCAGCAGTCTGGTCATGAGCAATATCCAACTGAATTTAGCAAGACACTAGCTTATGAGGGGACAAATGGACTGAATCCCTTACAGACCAAATTTTTTGTGACGTTCTAAGTACTTCCATGTTTCTTGTTACTTAGAGACTGAAACATATCTCAGCCCTTTATGAATATATTTCCAATATATTCATAAAGAATACCTCAAAAAGATGGAACAATTATCTCTTGACTGTGTTACAGAATTAAAGGACAGAGTGTGAACAACTTACCTAAGATCACAAAATACGTTATTGAGAGAAGTAAGAACTGGGTCTGGATATCTGATTTCATGGTCTTAGATTTTCCCACCTGTATGGGATACAGATTGTATATTATTTCTGATAAGCTTAGTAACATGCAGTAAGAATGATTATTCTCAGAGGATATTTTTAAATGTAATGTAAAGTAATAGTTATTATTCTGGCCTTATCCGTTATGCCTATGCTGCACTGCATTTATTGGCAGACAGGGCTATTCAAGAACTAAAGAAGATAAAAATTAAAATAATGAAATCTATCTCCAAATTTATTAAGTTTCCAAAACATCTTTTTTCTTGATATCATTAGAAGTGAAACCAGGCTGAGTTTACAGTTTTCTTTATTTTTCTTTCTTTCTTTTTTTTTTAAATATTATTGCAGTTTCTCTGAAAGTTCTGTTTCTGTAAGTCTTAAGGCCAGAATAAAATAGGCATACTGAAATGTATAGACATCTTTTAGAAAAAAACAGTTATGGAATTTGGCTAGAACAAGAACACGTGCATGCACTTATCACACACACATTCCTGCACAGGTATATTGAATGTACATTCACAGATGCATGAATATGTATTTCCATCTAGTAATAATTTCTTATGCAGATAATTTTGTATTTAACAAAGATTAGAACCAGATAACCAGATTCCTATAAAAATAGAAATAATCAAAACANAATACTTTTTGAATGAAACTGTATTTTGTAAAGTATTCATCAGAAAAATCATAACAGAATCACTAAACTACACCTGAGTACACTGAATGAATGGAAAGATCTGAGCTACTCCACAGCAAGCTAGGATGTGAAGTTGGGATTTGTAAACTACTATTTGGTAACTGTTTATCTTATTGCTTATGTAAGGTAGATTGTTTCTCTTCACTGTCTCATAATTAACAAAAGAAACAAAAAATTAAAGCCTTCTCTAAAAGGAACTGTTAGTTTACAGCGTTTTTATAATTCACTCAGACTCTTTCATTACTGCTGTACTGATGATGATTAAGTTGTGGAAAAGTCTCTCAATGAGCCCCATCTAGGAAGAAAAAGCAACAGGCTGGATACTGCCAAGAAGCAGGTTTGCTGGCTGTGAATTGAGAAGCTAAACAATTAGGACAAGTATTGCCTTATCTTCAGCAAAACTGAACAAGGACACCTGTTTTTGTAGTATTTTACAAAAAAGATTTCCATAGATTACAAAAAGCATGATAAGATGATGGTCATGAGACCACAACAGTATCACTGTGGGTAAAAGTAAAATTCCACTTATACCATTTCTGAACTCTGATTTGGCCAAAGTTGATACCACAGAAGTTATGAAAAAGTGTAAGAGAAAGACCAAGTATAAAATAGTTTTTCCTTAGAGCTGTCATAGAATCATAGAATCATAGTATTGCTCAGGTTGAAAAAGACCTTAAAGATCATCAAGTCCAACCACAATCTAACCACACTACCCTAACTCTAACAACCTTCCACTAAATCATGTCCCTGAGCACCACATCCAAATGGATTTTAAACATATTCAGGGATGGTGACTCAACAACCTCCCTGGGGAGACTTTTCCAGTGCTTAACAACCTCTTCTGTTAAGTTTTTCCTGATATCCAGCCTCCCCTGGCACAACTTGAGGCCATTTCCCCTTGTTCTGTCATCTGTCACCAGTGAGAAGAGACCAACCCCGCTCTGACTGCAATCACCTTTTAGGTGTCTGAAGAGAGCAATAAGATCTCCCCTGTCCTTATACTAAAAGGAATGTGTGGACATTCTCTGTCAGAAACAGAGTCTGATTATGAAGTTTAACAGCCAAGTGAAAAACTGAACAACCAGTGCTACGTAAGTCAGTGATCGGATTTGAAACAGAAAGCCTTTGGGTTAAATTCTGCTTCTATCTAAAGCAAGAAGAATCTGGAGTAACTTCAGATTCCAGTTTGAATGAAGCTAAACATATTCTCGAACTTACAAATAGAGGAAACAGGAAAGAATTTTACTCTTAATAGAAGAAAACAAAATGAATAGCTCTTTTGAGTTCAGAAGTAACTTTTCTTATTGCTCCTCTACCTTAAAAAAAAAAAAATAAAATAGTTAAGCCAACATGCCTTCAAAGTGTACTTCCTAATGCTAACTTTTATTGTAATTTTTTCCTGATCATTTGGCTGGCTTTGTACAATTGAGCTATAATGTGTGCAGTTGACCTTTCTTCATTTAAATGCTAATAGAGATCTAGGAAAGGTGCTACCATGCAAAAGGCCAACTAATTGTAATAGAGTTGAGACCTTTTGTTTGTTGAGCTGGTCAAACAAAGAAAGGGTTAATTAAAACTTATACTAAATGTTTACAAGCCAGAAGTAAAGGTCAGTGTGTTACATAATAGATTACCAAGAAAAGTTCTCTTCTGAAGATAGCAACCCACAACGTACTTCCAACAATAAAAGTTACCTATCTGAATTAGTTTTTATTGAAAATATTTAAGGATCAGGTACAAGAATGGCTTATCTAGGGCATTTAATCCTTGCTGGTATTTATTGTGGCCAGAAAGTACTTTACCCTTGCAAAGTTGCATCTAGAAGGAGACTTTGAATTAATGCATCAAAAACATCTAATCTTTTCACTGCCTAGGTTTCCTTTTGTTTCGATAGCAGGGGGTCTGAAAGGGTGGCCTCTGAGAGAAGAGGTCAAGAGCTACCCTGTGCCAGATGCAGAGTCTCTGGGCCAACTCCAAACTAAAAGCCATAACTGAGCCCTAATAAAGGGCAGAAAACTGATGAAAGTGCAGAACATGCCACACAGACAGAAGAGAAAAGCTAAAAGAGTTAAGAAGCAGAAGTGTAACTTTCCATGACAACAAGAGAGGAGAGGAAAGGAGCCTGGAGAAACTAAGTGAAGTTGAGCCTGTTAAAGAGGTCAGAAAGGTACTTTTGCAGGTGATCTAGTTTGTGTTTCTTTTTCATTGTTTTTGTTTTCCCTTACCCACATCAGTATTTAAATATTAACTGTCAACAAATTACGCCAAATCCCTCAAGTTGACTTTGTTTTGCCTGCAAAAATAATTAGTAAGTGATCTACCTGGCTTGGCCTCAAACCATGAGTTTTCTCACTAACAATTCTCCTTATTTTCTCCCCCAGGAGGAGTGGGGGAGCAGCTGTGTAGGTATTTAGATGCCAGATTCAGCCAAATCAGAACACCTTTACAAATCATAGATAGAAAAAGGCAACTCCATTGTTCAAAAAAATTGATCCTAAAAAAAGTATTTTAAATCAGACAAATCATCCTCTTTAAGAAGTTCAGGGTTTGGAGTTCTCTAGGCAAGATAGACAAACCAATCCATAGATTTTGCTAGTATTTCTGTGTCAGTCCATAATTCTGTGGACAAAATTAGCATTGTGTCTATTGTTTCCTGTGTTTTATGTCATCTATTTTTGTTAAGGAGTCCAACAGGTCTCTGTGCAAGACTTTCATTTCAGATACTTACATTTTTATTTTAGCTTCACAGTAACTTATTGCACTGTGATTAAAAATAGTGATATTTTCCACATCAAGGAAGAGGAAGATGAGGAGAGGTGGGATTACCAAACAGAATTTATCAGGTTTGATGGCTGGCCTCTCACAAGGTTTGTCCACTTATGTTCATATATTAGGAATGTATATAAAAGTAACTAAATATATCACCTAGTGTAGCAACAATAAAAGACTGATGGGTCTTAAGCTCATTAGTTCAGTCTTCATAAATAATTACTTTTTCTGCAGAATCTAGCCTTTCATTGACATTCTCTGATATGTCTATCCTGAATTGTAGCAATGAAATTCTTGAGAATCATTATCCTGTAGCTGCACATGGTAATATCATACCTTAGGATGATCCAAGAGAGAAGCACAGTGGCTATATTCAGGACAGGGAGTTGTAGTGCTAGGGAAATCCATCCTGGTGCTTGAAGAGAATTCTTTAGTCTCTGAAACACTGTAGAACTCTGAAAACAGGTCTTAATGAGACTATAAATTCTCAATTAAAAATATGTCAGAAATGAAAGGTGTGGAGTATCATAACACTGACTTGATACTTCAGAGGCTTGAATTGTGAACACAGAAAATTTCATGACCTGGTTTTGGAAGCAGATGATTCACATACACTTGGAGGCTCAAACAGTTCAGGTCATTTGCAATTCACAGTGCCTGTAGTTTAAAATTAGCATGGGTTTTTGAGAGCCTTTAATATTCATAATCTGACCCAATATTGGAATGTTCTTTAGAAAGATACAGATTTAAGCGGAAATAATATGAAATGATATCAGGAGAATTTGCAAAGCAGCTTTAATAGACCAATTCCAAGTGCAGTAGCTGCATTTCTGGTCATAAAATATTGAAATATATCTAGTTTACCTTGAAATTCTAGACTATTTATTCTATTTTGATAATTACCAGCAGTGATTCAGCATATATTTCAAATACCTGAGTTCTTGGATAGATTTACTCCACCATACTTTCAAAATCCTATAGACAAAAGGAAAATAATGGTGAGAGAAAAATGAGATTGTTTATTTCCAGTGACAAGTGGGTGTTTAAAGAAACACAAATATCTTCTAATCAGGTAGAATAAAATATTAGGGGCTTAATTAATAGGTATACTAAATTATTACATCAAATTATATTTCCAAGTCCTTTGTCTTTGTCTAAAAGCTGATTCTTCCAGAAAGAGGGGCATGCTGTGCAGGAAGGCCACTATGGGGTGGGACACGTCCTCCTGACTACTGAGATGTGGACCGAAATCATCAAATTATTTTTTCTCTAGATTCTGTAAAATTAGCAACAAGCTTAATGCATTTTTTTTTTAGCTCAAAACCAACTTAGTTCAGAGAGTGCAGGAGATCTCTCTGCATATGGAGCATCATCAGAGGTCCTTTTTTTCAGTCAGGCTTCAGTAAATGCACTCTTGCATTGAACATGGGCAGAGAATTTCGATGAAGGATGTTACTCAAATGCCTACTCATTACATGTTTTCCTCAGAGCAAGTGTTCAGAATATAAAAGCAATAGGAAGTTAAGTGGCCTTCATGTCTGTTTAGTGAAGCAAAGATTTCAGGTACTGAGTTCCCAGCCACAAATGATGGAATGACTTCATGATTCACTGATGTTTTCCACTTTCTTAGGAAGTCATATTCTTGATTAGGTAATCTGCTGGTTTATGCTTTCACTGGAATGGAAAGAGACTATGATAAGAGTCTACGAGTCAGAATAAATCTTCTTCGGACTGCTGTAGAAGCACAAGATTCATTAGGAAACTAGCAACCTCCTAATATGCTGTGTTTGACTCTCACATCCTAGCCTTCATTTAGCTGGCACTTGAAGTTCCTTTGTGCATGGTTAGGGTCAGAAAAACACTCTACAAACTCTACCTATCCCTGTCTTATATCCATTCATCTTCATAAATATATGATCTGTACTTCACAGCATCTTCCATCTGAAGATCTCTCTTCACTTTCTGCAATTGAGAGAAACTTCTTGAGAAACAAATGTAATCTATTCACTTGTTCAGTAAACAAGATGCACTTAACACAATCAGATACTTGCTTTTCAAGACAAACTGTGTCAGAGAAGGTCAAACTAAATGATCGTAGCAGTCTCGAACATATACACTATGTCTCTTGCAGCCCAGTTTTTATTGTGAGAGATAAGGAGAAAGCTTTGAGAAACACAAATAAAAATAGATTGTTGTGCTTTTAAACCAATAACTGTGCTAACAGAAGTGAAAGTGCTGAAATATTACTCCTTCAGGAGCCAGACCAACAGTAATATACCTTTATAATCTGCAGGTATATTTAAGCAATTAGAAGCTTCTGTTAACTAGTTTTAGCTTTATTTGTTATTGTGTCAGTTTTTAATTTGGAATTGTAACATTTTTCTATTTAGCAGACCTATGAAATCAAATAAAGCATCCTCATTCCTTCAGTTGGAATAAATCCTTATGCCTTTATCTGAAAAGACAGATTTTGTTCCATTGAAATGAAAAACAAAGCTAGGTTTCGGGATGTCACTAGGTTACCTTTGATTCTCTATCCTCCAAAATGTCAGGCCCTTCATTAGGGTCGTAAGAGAACTTTTGAGGCAATTTAGAGATATTCAGGGCACACAATTGTGTGCTGTAGGAGAACTCAGTGGCAGTTAGTTACCTACCGGGAACTTCCTTGACTTGTGTTTCAGGAGTCATATTCTTTATGATATTTGACCACATAGAGATTAAAGAATCAAATGACCTATAGTCTGTAACAAGCACTTTTATAATGGCTTGCTTTTCAGGCTTTTTCTTTTTCTTTTTTTTCTTTTTCTTTTTNTTCATATTATAATGCCAGTATTTTCTAGCTAGGAAAATGAGTAAGAACTATTTTTCCAAATGCAGTTATCAACTAGATAAATATCTGCATCTTAGCTAAACTATTAGGCATTTGTAAGGTACCTGAATACTTTCATTATAAAGTATATGTCTAAAATCAGATAATTGTTCCTGAAAAGTCATATTTTTCTCTATGGATGGGAGAAATGCTGACTAGAGGTATTTGCTCACGTGTAGACATCTATATATCACAGAGGTTTACAGGAAGGCAAAGTGAATCTTAGTCTGTGCAACAAATTCCCAGGAAAAGTTGTTTTATTAGAAAAGGTAATTTAAAAAAATAAGAACAACTTCTTATAGCCAGTTAAGAAAGAATATACCACTAGTAACAGAAAAAAAAAATAGCTTCAGTTGCATCCTACAGCTGTTGGAGTTGTGCTCCTAGTACTTGTCACCTTCACTCCTTGTTGGAAATGACCTTCCCCTCTGATTTGCTCTCCATGCTCCTCAGGTGGACATTCCCTAAGGAACCACTCTGGATTAGCAGAGATCCACTTTTTAAACTGTTTAATATTTAAAATGAGATTAAGTGATTTCTCCAGGACCCAAACTATTTTCTGCAAAGCCATTTGAGTGCACTGTCAGCAAGCTTGCAGATGACACCAAGCTGAGCGGTGCAGTCGATACATTGGAGGGAAGGGAAGCCATCTAGAGGGACCTGGACAGGCTGGAGAAGTGGGCCCATGAGAACCCAGTGAGGTTGAACAAGGCCAAGTGCAGGGTGTTGCACTAGGGTTGGGGCAATCTCAGGTATTTATACAGAATGAGGGAAGAACTCCTTGGGAGCAGCCCTGCAGAGAAGGACTTGGGGGTCCCAGTAGATAAGTGGGCCAGCAGTTTGCACTTGCAGCTCGGAAGGCCAACTGTGTTCTGGGCTGCATTAAAAGAGGAGTGGCCAGCACGGAGAGGAAGGTGATTGTCCTCTACTTGGCTCTTGTGAGGCTCCATCTGGAGTACGGTATCCTGGCCTGGGGCCCCCAGTACAAGAAAGACACGGAGCTCTTGAAACGAGTCCAGAGGAGGACCACTAAGATTATCAGAGGGCTGGAGCACCTCTCCTGTGAAGAAAGGTTGAGGGAACTGGGCTTGCTTAGCTTGGAGAAGACAAGGCTCTGGGGAGACCTCATTGTGGCCTTCCAAGGAGTGTATAAACAGGAGGGGGAACAACTGTTTATGAGGGTGGATAGTGATAGAACAAGGGGGAATGGTTTTAAACTGAGACAGGGGAGGTTTAGGTTAGATATTAGGAGGAAGTTTTTCACACAGTGCTGATGCACTGGA
The DNA here is from genome assembly GCA_016647715.1 of Pavo muticus. Taxonomy (NCBI): domain Eukaryota; kingdom Metazoa; phylum Chordata; class Aves; order Galliformes; family Phasianidae; genus Pavo; species Pavo muticus. The sequence continues at coordinate 44,455 of JACDJE010000102.1, read as the reverse complement.
GCAGGTTGCCCAAGGAGGTTGTGGATGCCCCATCCCTGGAGGCATTGAAAGCTAGGCTGGATGTGGCTCTGGGCAGCCTGGTGTAGTGGTTGGCGACCCTGCACATAGCAGATGGGTTGAAACTATATAATCATTATGGTCCTTTTCAACCCAGGCCATTCTATGATTCTGTGAGTCAATTAGCTTTCAAAGACTGAGATATTTCTTAGGACTTTTTTGTAGGAACAGCTACGTGTGATGACGCTAAAGCGAAATTCTCAAGGACTGAAGTTTCCATGCAGACTCTTGTCTGTTATCAAATGATTGTGTTCACGTTCTCACCTTTCTTATTAATCCTCTGTCTTTTTAATAATCACAGACTGTCCCCTTACTCACTATAGGATTATTTTTCAACAGAAAATTTGTTTCTCTATAAGCACAGACGTAAGAAGAAAAGAGGGTAATTTGATTTCTTAACTAATGATAAAGTAAGCAAATTCCTTCAGCTTTGAGTTTTCAGAATACAAAAATGTGCTTTAAATATTTTGACAAAGTGACATTTGAAAGAAAGAAAGAAAGAAAGAAAGAAAGAAAGAAAAAGAAAGAAAGAAAGAAAGAAAGAAAGAAAGAAAGAAAGAAAGAAAGAAAGAAAAAGAAAGAAAGAAAGAAAGAAAGAAAAAGAAAGAAAGAAAGAAAGAAAGAAAGAAAGAAAGAAAGAAAGAAAGAAAGAAAGAAAGAAAGAAAGAGGACATCCAAAGAGTAAGACAAGTTTTAAAACCTTTAATGATTTGTATACACTTAAAAGAGAGAATTATTAGTTGCATTGATCTCTGACCTTCTGGTGAGTAGAACCCGTAAAGCACAGATATATAATTCCACTGTATTTATAAAAAATATTACTTTCTTGCTTTGAACTTTTAAATATGTTGGAAACACAGATTCAAGAAGCTATAGGTACAAAATTAGACAGATTTCCATGAACAGGCTTTCCATTGAAGTAAATTGTCATTGATCTAGTGACTACAGAGTGACTGTAATCATTTACACTGGCATGGTCTAATCAGTTGTATGTGGTAACACAAATCACATCCGTCTGGCCTATTCATTTCCCTTGAAGATTTTTTTTTTTTTTTTTTTTAATGGT
>JACDJE010000102.1:25985-40078 GCA_016647715.1 Pavo muticus | reverse complement strand
CACCAATCACATTGTGTGCAGCTAACTAAAAGGTGATAATTGTTATCTTACAAGGAAAAATTGCTACAAACACACACACGCACCCGTATATATACTTAACAAGGAAATGATGCCTCTTATTTTCACATATATTTAAAAGAACATATTAGTAAGTTCAGTTTGTGTCCTACCATTTCCACATTTATCTTCGTTTTTTTCTGTCCTTCTAAAATAATGTTTATTAACTTCTCAAGTAATTGTTTAGCAGTAAATATGGGGAAAGTCAATATCGCTGGTGTTGTCTGTTAACTATTTTTAGAATTCACAATCTGTAGGCACAGTGTAAGCATTTCCAATATAGCATTACAGTGTGAATGGGCTTGGGGGGGGGAGGGGGAGGGAGGGAACTGGCAGACATCACCCTGAGAGAATTGATATTGAAAATAACTGGGAAAAAGTTATCTTCTTCATGCTAAGATTCACAAAGTAATTCAATTGCAAAAATAAATAAGTAAATAAATACATAAATAAACAAACGAATAAAGGTAAATATTTGCTGCATGTTTTCTTGGAAGCTGCAGGAGTCTTAAACACTCACTATTTGCAGCTTTAATATCTCTTTACTTTGTAAATTACTTTTCTGAGCATTACTTCCAAAAAAAGTATATTATTCCTCAAAGCCAAGTTCGCAGCCTATATTTAACAGTGAATCTAAGAAAAAACTTTTCACTGAGAGGAGGAAAAAAGAAGTCTACTGATCTAAAAGGGAAGCAAATTCTTTTACTTACACATTTCCAGTAAAAATTATTGGGGCCCTGTGGAGAAATAGCACTCTTGTGAACACAGTTTGCATTATAAGTTGGGTGAGAATGTTGGACACAAAAAAAGAAAGAATTGCATACCCTCTCCCAGTCTACCCTAAAGTCTCACCTCCTAGCATGATTCAGAACTCCCTAATACTAACTAGGCATACAATGATAATGAATTGTTCTGGGGAAGATATAAACTCTCCATATTGTCCAGAAACTTTCCAAAAGGCAAAATTAAATACAGCAGTCACTCTTGTCAGATACATGCGTAATGTATATTAAACTTCAGCAGTTAATTCTTAAGCTTTCAGAAGAAATGTGGTATAAATTATCTTCCCTTTTACAAAAGACTTTATAGTTTTCATTGTTTGTTTGTCTTCTTATATTATGTCTGGCTGTATCTAATGGATATAGTGAGAACAGATTATTCACTACCTGTTTCCATATTTAAAATATTTGAAGATTTTTACCCAGTTCCACATCAGCTTTTTCTTCAGCTCTTTAACTTCACTCTTTTCTCAGTGATCGTGCTTTCTTGACATTTGATCATCCTTGTTGTTTTTGAATCCTCAGCAAGTGCCTTAAGGCAGTTTTATGCCCACTTTGATGCAACAGAAGTACGACTTAAAAGGAAGTCAGGCTTTCCCATATATCTTTATATCTTTTTGGATAATAAATAATAATGATCCATATTCACATTGCACTTTGCATTTGCAAGATACTCTACAAACATTAATTAATTTGTTCTCATGGCTCTCCTGTGTGATAGCAGTAATAAAGCTTTACAAGGATATGGCACCTTTGAGCTAAGGCTCTTCGATAATTTAAAAAATAATAATGAATATCCAATCTATTTATACATTAATGCTCACAGCAGGGTAAAATAAGAGGTAAATAGAATTGTACACTCCTTACATTTATCACAACTAAGACCCAATACTTTTTTTGGATCGGCATACTGGAATCATCTCTGGCTTGTGTGAAATAGCGCTGTTAGAAGGTGGCATAAATCCTAAGAGATTAGGCTGTGCATTATTTTTCTTCTACTTTGCCATACTTTGTATGGAAGGATGATCATTAATAGGAAGATTTTCCTCCTACAGCACCTGTTCTCTAGATGCATAGGCTTTATGTTGTAATCACCTAGACTGCCTAATAGATTAGTTTAAGCAGTTTCACAAAGTGTTAAATATCTAACTAGCACAAAATCTGCTAATAACACACATATATATAACAGCAACATAATCAGAATAAACGTTTCTCAATGGCTGTGTACAGAGTAACAGGGATTTGTGTATGCAATATAACTAAAACTTCCAAAAGAAAATTAGACTTTCTAAAGTAAAGATATCCAATATATCCATTAGGAAAGTACTGATAAAGAATTGTGTGATACGTATCAAATATTCAGATGTGTCAGGTATTTGCATGCCTAAGTTTATGGCATTTTTGCATATATATATATATATAATATATATTCTCCATAGGTGGTAGTTTAAACAAACAAACAAACAAACAAACAAACAAACCAGTAAAAATACATTCAATGTCTAAATACATAATGCAGTAAGCTTTTTTTAGATCTCAGCAAGGAAAAATAAATGTTTATGAAAATATGACAAGCCATAATAACTCTCACAATGATCTGCTAGAATATAGTTCAAAAGAGCCAATGAAAAGTGTCCCAGAACTACTGGAAGGTTTTCAGGCATCATAATCCTAATGGCACTTGGAAATATACGTGAAATATTTGACAGGGCTATTTAGAAGACAGAGTTTAACCGCAAGGATATTAGTGTTAAGCTCACCAAAATAAAAGAATAGTTTATAACAACTTTTTTTTTTTTCCTTTTTAATATTTGCTTAGAGAAAATCTTCATTTTTCTTTGTCTTGTGGGATGATTTTGCTACCACCAACATCCGACTCATTTTTTAAGAATGAATGAATGAATTCTTCCTCTAATGACATATATTATTCTGCAAATGTGAACATTCACAGGTAGGTCCTGGAAAACAAGATCTGCTGGTAAGTGTTGCTTACATATGGTTATTTTTGCAGTTCTTCATTTAACTTTTAGTATAACAAATGAGAGATGGAGAGAAAGTGCAGAAGAAACTTGGAAAAGACAGTAGGCAAGATGAAAAACCTTTAAGCAAGTTGGTCTAGTGGGAGGTGTCCCTGCCTATAGCAGAGGGGTTGGAACTAGATGCTCTTAAAAGTCCCTTCCAACACAACCCATTCAGTGATTCTATGAATCTTGTATCTAGGATTGATCGATCTTTCCTGATCTGAATCTGTGAGATATTTCTCTTTTACTGTAAAGAAAGGAGGATTTTGCTCTGATTCAGAATCATCCACAAAAGAAAACAGAAGAAGAAAATATTTTTTTTTAGAAAGTTGGGATGCAATAATCAAACTTACACTTCTAAATAAAACCTTGCCATTCTTCAGAACCAAAATACCATTAAACAAGAACAACGCCTGTGGCATTATTTGCCTGTCATTTCCAAGTAAATCAGTGTCATTAGCATTGATTTTTTTAGAGGGGAGATTAAAAGAGGTTTAGTTAGGATAGTAAGGCAGGAGTATATATTATCCAAGCCTATGTAGCTCTGGGTCTCAAAGATGACATTTCCCTCTCTGCTTCATTAACTTGCATAGCTTGTTGAGCCTTAGCTGTTTCTAATTAATTCTTTTACTGACTTTTTTGAATGTGTATCATCACTGGCAAACCATATAAAATGAAGAAATCTCTCCAAGGTTTTACCCTTTTAATTATTATTTCGTTTGCTTAAATGAGGCTCCAGAATTGCAAATGTTGACATTTTAGTTGATTCTAGTCATTAGAGTTTTCAAAGGAAGAAAAAGGGGGAAAAGGCTAAGGAGAGGAAGGGGCAGCACAGATAAAATAATAAATAAATAAATAAAACAGAAACTAAGCAGGATTCTGATCTGCTAATGCAAACACTTAGGAAAATGGAAAATAAATAGGTTTGTCAAAAATGACCTCCATGATGGTTTTGCCCTTTTAAATTGTAGCAAGGAAGGAAGCATCATTAGAAGCAATTCCTCTCTGTCTTGTATACAAGCTGACATGCAAATGAATGGAGTTTTGAACTCCCACTTTTCATGTTGTTTATTTGGATAGAGCTTAGCTAGCAAGTATGCTGAGTACTCAGAAACACATGCACATACACATATATGTCTTCACATAAAGTCACACCTGTCATTTAAATTATGTTGAAAACACNTTTTAATGGTAATTTAGCTGTAAACGGAACAAGAACAGTCAGCTTATTTTTTATACCTGCCATCGTCCAACACAGACAACTCAACTAAAGCTGTTAAAAAGAGGAAGAAATTTATTGTGCTGTAAAAGTCAGAGGGTGTTGAGCTGAACAGGACTTACCTGTAAGAGAGAGCAGGACATGATTTATGTTCTCCTTAGTACCTGGTGCATTTGTGGCAGAGAGGAATGTGGGGAGACACTGCATGGGTAAGAGAGTCCCAAGTGTTTGGGAGTTAGAACTATCAAAACTGGGCTGAACTGGACAGTAGTTGCCAAAATTCTCTCTGTTGTTTCTCTGAGGAACTGTAAATACTGTGTTTAGTCTGCCTGATGGTACATATTTTCATCACGTGTATGTTTGGATGCAAACCATGATGAGGAAACCAACCAGGCATTGTTTTAAAACTGTGATCAATGAAAAGAATACATTTTTGCTTCCATTTGAGTTTTCCTGGAACTGAAATTATTCCATTGTGGGATGGATAACTCCCCAACTGAGGAGTGGAAACAAAATGGAAATGGCCATTCTTCCCTTCAAGGACTGAAAGCAGAGACAAAGGCACTTGTATTGCACACATTTTATAGAAGTCATTGCTTCTATCCTCTTACCTCCCATAACCTTTCTTGACATCAGCAAAAATTATTAGTTTTGTTCTTCAGTGTCATGCCTCTTGGTTACCTCTAATTGAAATGGAGGCGTTCTGAGTGGCAAAATCAGTTACAAATCCCTTCAAGTGCCTCTTTTGTATAATTTATCATGGGATTCAGAGCTTCTGATCTTGGATCATTTAGTTCTCAGGAGTCTTTAATACCTGATCACATTTTGAGGTGGGACAATACTTGGTAGTAGTGGAATATGAAGATAACTGAAAATTTATTTTCTGTATCAAATGCTGATGTTGCCAGAAGAGTGGTTTGAGATGAGGATTACCTTTCACAGAAAATTAACTGCAAGGAACAACTTAATTTGAAGGAACTATAGACAAGAACGAAAGAAAGGAAAAAAGAAAGCAAGCCCAGCAGGTATTAAATAAAAAAGGTACTTGAACTCTTTCATCATGAACAAGTAAGGAAACAGATGCTTTAATAAGAAGTGAAATTATTAAAATCTTTTGATCAGGCTAGTGGATGACACAGTGAAACTTACTTTCATGAAAGATTACCTTCCTGAGCAGGAAATAGTTCTATTTTTCTTTTCTTTTCTTTTCTTTTCTTTTCTTTTCTTTTCTTTTCTTTTCTTTTCTTTTCTTTTCTTTTCTTTTCTTTTCTTTTCTCTTTTCTTTTCTTTTCTTTCCTTTTCTTTCCTTCTCTTTTCTTTTCTCTTTTCTTTTCTTTTCTTTTCTTTTCTTCTCTTCTCTTCTCTTCTCTTCTCTTCTCTTCTNTATCTATTTCCTTTCATGGAATTATAAAATAATTCAAGTTTGATGGGACCTCTGAAAGTCACATTTTGCAAACCTTTACTCAAAGCGGGGCCAATTTCAAAAGTGTATTGGATTGCTCAGGATTTGATTCTTTATTGTTTGTTTGTTTCTCCACTTGAGTTCTTATTTTTTTTCTGCCTTCCACCCCATTTTTCAAATACTTGTATTTCTTTTTTCCAATCTCTTTTTAAAAAATCTTTCTCTATTTAGTATCTTTTCTACTTCTTTTTCTATTTTTTTTTTAATATTTCAACTGCAACTTGATTCCCCACCTTCCTCCACTAATATTTCCTTTGTCCTGTCTTCCTTGATTTCCTGTTTTATCTTTCTATCCCTTATTCCTTCCTTTAAGTTCTTTATTCTTCTCTTTAGCTGTCTTTCTCTCCTTTCTTCAGTTGAATTTCTTTCACTGTCTGGTCTTGTAATCATCTTCTCTTCAAATACTTAAAAAGCCACAATTATTTTTAATGACTGTGTCTCTATTAGAATTTGATAAAATAATATTTTATGCTAATTCTGTATAAATATTTCACTGTTATTTCTTTATATTTACCCCACTGAATTCACTGCATTCCTTTACTGCTTCCATGAAATGAAGAAAGTTCAGAATTTATTAGATTATACAGGCACAGACTCAAAAATACAATAAAAGTCTTTTGAATACTGCCATCAGACTGTCCACTCGGGGATTAGTGAGGTGCTTGTATGTACACAAGGAATATGCACAATGAGAACATGAGAATCTCCATGAATAAAACTCCAGTATTCTGAAAATGACTAGTCTTCCAGAGCCGAAAATTCTATTTAAGTGAACACACTAAAGAGCCATGCTTAGATGCATCCATTATGTCAACATGTTTTTGAATCCATTTATTTCATTGATTCATTTTCTACAATACATAGCAGCAATCTCTTTCCCATTGCCCTATGTGAAAAAGTAGATTTTTTTTTTCTTTCAATCTTTGCCTGATTTTTTTTCTTGTTCTTGTATTCTGAGAAATAATGAATGATCATTCTCTATTCATTTTTTCTACATTCATTAAGTCGTGGAATTCCATGCTGCAAGATGTGTCCATTCTGAGCATCTGTGTGGTTTCGAGGGTAGAGTGGACAAAGTCATTGAGGATAATTACTTCTGTAGAACCTATCTCCACCTCAAGAACACCCCGAGCTGCAATTATTGCAGTCTTGGGCAGTAGTGAGAGAAAAATCGTATATACTAACCCCAATCTTATACTCATTACTGGACCTCTATGATCATTTTCAAACATAGGACATAATTTTAGATGAACCTTTGCTATGACACATTGTAATTAATGTTGTATTCCTATCCAAGATTTCATCTTACCCTTATCACTCCTCAGATACTACTCAAATTTTTAGCTAAGCTTCTGACAGGGAATAATTTCAGCATCCCCTTCTGTATCAGAGAAGGCTTCTTCATGAGAAGAATCTTGTAAAAGCTTGAGGGAAGGGGACAGCGTGCTAATTATCAAATGGCAGTCTATGGGATCACCTGGCCTAATTGAGATATACAGTTCTTTGTTAAATGGGTCGGCTACGGGTCAAGAGAACAGGTGGTTGAGCACAATTTCATAACTGCCTGTTTAATATTTGGCTCTGAAATTTCCCTGAAGTTGTGGGAAGGAGGGACAGGATCATTATCAAAAGATTGCTTGGAGAGGCAGAATTTATACTGGTGGGGAAACTGCTAATTACTGCCTAATCTTTCCAATTTGGGTAGCAATAAAATTTAAATAAGATTGGCAAGTAGCAGGATGGCTTTCTGAGGCCACCCCCCATACTGTTTCCATCCCTGTAGCCTGATGTCAGATGCAAGGCTTCAGTCTGGATCTTCATCTCTGTTTCATAAATTGCGACTCTTTAGTGTTGCATAATTACAAGGCACTGGAATGAAAAGATTAAGACTGAAATTGTCAGTTTTCTAAACACATTAACAATCTTGGTATTTGGATCAAAATGAGTAGCTGTTTTTTGTTTTGTTTTGTTTCTTTTTTTTTTTTTTTTAATTCACAATCAGTTCTGTACATTCCCAAAGTATTTGCATTACCATATTATACTTTCTAAATGATGTAAGATTTATGAAAATCCCCTGAGTTGGCCAGTGAAAACTCTTGGCAGGATGAATTATAAATTGCAACATGCAATATGGAAAGCCTGGATTTTGCAATTAGCCACTCCTTCATTGTGTAGCCATTTCAAATTTCTGCAATGTTTTGTACCACAGCGCTCAATCTCAGCTAAGCTGTTAGATGCTGTGCATGTGCAAATGAATGGTGCTAAAAGTCTGTACAAGATTTGTTAAAGATATGATGATCCATATTGACATGTTAATTGAATAACTTTATTTTTATATGCAATAAAAACAGATCTAATGTAATTATAGCTTCAAATCAGGTTCTACCATGTAGTGAAAAAAGAATATGCCATAGGATTGACAGAAGAGTAGGGTAGTCATGTGTACCTGAACCATGTCCAAAGTTAATCTATCTTTTCATTCTAGCAACACTGCAAAACTGATCACATATATATTTATTTTTCTTGGGTGAGAAATAAGTTACATTTTACCTGCTTTTCTAATTGAATTTACAGAAAGATAATGAAATACTTGAAAGCAAAGATGACTTATTCCATATTTCATTCCAATATAGTCTGTGAAAACAATATTATTATTTAATATTTGAGAGGCCCGGTTAAAAAGTTTAATTTGTCTAAAAGAACAGTCCTGCCAAGTGCCAGTCTGTGATTTTTTCCAGCCCCGCTCACTTCTAATGTGAAATAATACTAGGTGTGTCAGTACAGCAGACTCCACCAAAAGCCACCTCTCTTTGATTATAGTTAATAATCTTTCTGTCTGACCTGTCTTAAATTTTACTTGGAGTCCCTATAGTCTCCAACAACTTCATCACCTTACCTTGGGCCAAGAAGTCTATCTATGTTTTTTCTACACTAAGATTGCCACTTAGATGGAAGTAAGCGTATAATTGTCATAGTTAAGCAGCAGAGTTTCTTCTTTCCCCCCTTCCCTTTTTTACTGTTCTTGATGTTGCTGAGCTTGGAGGCAGACACTGAGAAGCAAAAACCCTGTTCAAACGCTTAACCTTAGGTTTTCCATTTAAGTACTTTGCCTTGGACAGTTTTTTCTTATTGTTCTTGTTCTTTTCTTTTTGTTTTTGTTTTTCCTTCACCAGTTAGTTACAGCATAGACCATTAGGTTTGATGATCTTAAAGATCTTAAATAATGCTATGATTCTATTTGTGCAAATTTGGTTTGTGTGAGCGTAATGAATTTTCAAAGCATATTTGTATGAAGAATCTTATAGAAACTTATTTTCATAAACTTGATAAATCATGTTTTCTTTCAGGGATTCAAAAATATAAAGATCTTTGAATAAAAGATCCTTATGAGTTACTCCATTTTCTGTTCCACCGAGAAGAAGCTTGAGGGGTCATTCCTAATCTGGTTTTATGGAATGAGTTTGTCAAATAGTGGAAACAGCAGGGANATATTTTAAGTGACAATTTCCTTCTAATTATGTGGTCAATTGTTATATTTTACATGAAAATACTTTATCATCTGATGATACACAGCAGTCATTTCTGTAAGAAAGTGCAATTGGATTAGACAGTAAAACTGACCCAAGTTATGTTTAAGAAGGCATTAACTCACACTAGCCACCTAAAATTTATCTGATAATTGACATTATCAGCCTGTATCTATGTTCATTTATACCAGAAGAATGTCTGATCCATCACTTGCTGTCTGAGTAAAATCTGTGAATATTTTATTTGATCATTTCTATCCTTGCACTGTTTAGGATGTTGATATGTATAGAAACTTAATTGCAATAAAATTGTTTGTACTAGCAAACAATTCATATCACTGTCCTCTTTTGTTTGATAGGTTGATGTTTTAATCACACAACCAGAGCTCATAGAAAGTATAGCAAAGATAAGAAACGATGGTGAGGTTTTCATTTTAATTGAAAGAAAATCAGGACTCCAAACAATGGCAGAAGACTCTGAATGAATAAAAGAATGACCAAACAAATGAAATCCATTTTTGACAGTGAAAAATAGTTTTACAAGCCTAAAGTTTTTAACTGTGAATACAAGGTGTAAGTCAGTGGTGAACACTCATGTCTCTCTGAGTTATGAAAGCATAGTCTTGAAATGTTTTCAGAAGCTACAGAATAGGTGAAGTTCTGGGGAATAGACAATTGCATTTTTTTACAATTATTGCATGTAAGGAGAACTTTTATGGTGAGATTTCCAAGTAAATTATATTCAAGGGCTGCCCCAAAAATAATGGCTCCAATTTTATTGTGTTGGCCCACAACATCAGAGGTGAATATTGCAGTTATGGCAGTAGAAGTTGAAACTTTCCACCAACATTCTGTTACATTTTGTTGCCATACGACAGATGATATCTAACATGGAAGTGTGTATGAAGCATGAGTTCCTCCATGTGGAAAAAATTGCACAAAATTGCCCCCACTGACATTCATTGATGCTTGCTGAACATTTATGGGGACCATACAGTGGATGTCAGCACAGTGAGGTGGTGGATGGTGTATTTCAGTAGTGACAACAGTGTTATGAAAGATAAGTCACGTAACATATGGCCACACAGATTTTTATGTTGGTGGCATGGAGGCTCTTATTCATTGCTAACAAAAAAATGAGTAGTTAATAATAGCAACTATGTTGAAAAAAAGTTTGTGTGGTTTTTTTTTGTTTGTTTGGTTGGTTTTTTTTTAGCTGAGATTTTGCTCTATCAACTAGTGTTATTGTACTCTTTGTATCTATTTTATTTTCCATATAAATAAATAGGACACATTACATTCAGAGCAATCTACATAGAAAACAATGACCTAATTCCTTGCACAGAAGTGCAGTGTGATGTATATCTCAACTGGAATGCTACTGGAATGCTATGATCAAGGCTTACGAGATTGCTGGGTTAGGAGAAGTGGGGGTTTTGCTCTCTATGTTAAAAAATGATCATAAACCTCTGCCTCTGAGAAAGAGGTTTGAACAGGTTGCAATATTGTTGGTAGAATTTCAGGAACAATAAAGGACATTTGGTAGTCAAGGTCTACTACATGCTTCCTCATCAAAGGGAGCCTGTTGATGAGACCTTCTTTCTTCAGCTACAGAAAACAGTACGGTCATTGGCTCTGGAAGGCTGGAAGGCCAAATGTATCCTGGGCTGCATTAAAAGAGAATTGGGCAGCAAGGCAAGGGAGGTGATTGTTCTCCTTTACTCTTTGTAAGGATTCATCTGGAGTAGTGCTTCCAGGCTTGAGGTCCCAAACACAAGGAAGACAGAGCTGCTGAAGTGGGTCCAGAGGAGAGCCAGAAAGATGATTAGAATAGAATGTGAATGCTGGAGCACTTATCCTATGAAGAAAGGTTGAAGAGTTGGGCTTGTTCAGTCAGGAGAATAGAGGACTCCAAAAACACCTCACTGTGGCCTTCCAGTAATTAAAAGGAGCTGATAAACAGTAAGGAAACTGATTTTTGACATGGTCTGATTGTGAGGCCCCAACTGGAGTACTGCGTCCAGGCCTGGGGCCCCCAGTACAAGAAAGACACGGAGCTCTTGAAACGAGTCCAGAGGAGGACCACTAAGATTATCAGAGGGCTGGAGCACCTCTCCTGTGAAGAAAGGTTGAGGGAACTGGGCTTGCTTAGCTTGGAGAAGATAAGGCTCTGGGGAGACTTCATTGTGGCCTTCCAATATTTGAAAGGAGCGTATAAACAGGTGGGAGAGTGGCTGTTTACAGGGGTGGATAGTGATAGGACTAGGGAGAATGGTTTTAAACTGAGACAGGGGAGGTTTAGGTTAGATATTAGGAGGAAGTTTTTCACACAGAGAGTAGTGATGCACTGGAGCAGGTTGCCCAAGGAGGTTGTGGATGCCCCATCCCTGGAGGCATTGAAAGCTAGGCTGGATGTGGCTCTGGGCAGCCTGGTGTAGTGGTTGGCGACCCTGCACATAGCAGATGGGTTGAAACTAGATAATCATTGTGGTGCTTTTCAACCCAGGCCATTCTCTGATTCTATGATTTTATGTTAAAAGACGGGAGATTCAGGAAGAAATCGGTGAAGCGCTGGAACATACTGCCAAGAGAAGCTGTGGATGTTCTATCCTGGAGGCATTCAAGGCCAGGTTACAGGGGGCCCAGGGCAGCCTGATCTGGTGGGTGGCAACTCACATCAAAGGAGCTGGAACTAGATGATACTTAAGGTGCCTTTCAATCCAAGCCATTCTCTGATTTTCTAATTGTCTTTGGTGATATTGTTGATATAAGTTGATTGCCCATAGGCCACTTTTAAAAAGATTGCTTTTCTCATAGTAAGTTGTGTTCCTTGTTACCTAAAAATAGCTGATATATTCAGAACAAGAGGAGAATAAACAGTTCCTGGCGGACTTCATTTCACAGGTGAGGGGCACTTGTCCTTGCCCTTGGTTTTGTGTCTTTTTTACTGCTATGATCTTTTCCATGGATATCTGCGTATACAGTGACAAATTTAAATATCTTAAGATGCATTCCTTGAATTCAATTAATTATACTCTGAAATTGTCACAATGGTCTACATCAAGATCTTGATCTCGAACTATTAGTACTCTCTCAAATCAACACTTGGCACCATCCAAGGATTACTTGCAAAGGATTGTCCTGAAGAACTGCCATTTTATCATTTTTAATGATAACAGCTAGGATATGTCAGTCTGTGAAAGTTAGCTTCACTGTCAGACACATTCCCAAGTACATACAGTATTCATGCAGACAGAATGGACACAAAACAAACTGCAGCAAGAGACGTTTCAGTTGTATATAAGATAAAAACCTCTTTACTGCAACAATGATACAGCCCAGATAAATGTGATCTAGCTTTCAGTCTGACAAGGAATTTAGAACTGGAGCTTTCTTCAAATCTAAATGATCCTACTTTTAATTTTCAAGGATAGATGTAGGCTCAGAGATCTCCATGTAAAGAAAGTCTTCTTTATAAGGTCTCTTCCTGCTTTCCGTGACAGCAAGAAAAGGCTGCTCCAGCCTCTTTTTCTAGTAAACTCTTCTGGAAATCATATGGCTGTTCAGAGGATCTGTGAAGAGAAATCTATATGGAGTTGAGAAGATCTATACAGATTATTTGTCCACAATTTTGAGAATTTTTTTCTGCCTTGCCCNCCCCCCTTATTACTGCTGTTTGGATGTTGTTTCTGGGCAGAATATGACACATAGGTAGTTGTTATAAGAATTTGCTTGTAGCTAGCATTTGCAGAGAGTTGCTGTTAGTTCTCTTGTGCAACTAACTTTCTCAACCATTTCCTGGATGACCAGTTTTGTTTGAAGAATCTAAGCAAAACTACTGGAAATGAAGAAAGTAAAAATAAAGTATGTGTTCTCATGAGAAGGCTGGTAAGGAAAGAATCTTTCATACCACTCTATCTTACCACAACAAATCCTGAGAGCTAGTGAAAAGAATGAAAAACAGAGCTTTTGTTTGATTTTCCCACTAGAAACCCCCAAATATGCTAGAGACTGTAGACTTGAACCTGCAATCATGTTTGTAAAAATATGCAAAAATTTAGCATCATTGATCATAACACTTTCAGTGCCGTATTTCAGTGGCTTTTTATCTTGCCTGGCCAGCTAATTTATTTTAAGCACAGCAATTAATTTATAACCTATTTAAAGAAATGGCAAGATCTGAATATAAACACACTACTTGTTTTGGAATAAACTACACTCTTTCAGAGAAAATAATGTCTGTGAATGGTTTGTGTTACAGTTAATGAAAATTCTTGCATACTTTATAGAATCTTCCAACTACAGATGTTAAAGTAAACTACATAAAATAATAAAGTCTATACTTCAGTGTGCATAAGAGAAAACTAAGTCATAGGACTATGAAATTACTTAAAAAGTCATAAAATGACCAAGTAGCTGAGCCAGAGAAAGATATCACATACTCTAGATCCATGGCCTATGACACTATAATTATTTTATCATCAGCATTGTACAGTTCTTCATTATTGCATATCGTTTGTATATGCTCATTTTTCCCATTGATTCATGGATCTAGAAGATGTTTTTAGAGTAAGATGTCTTGATTGGCATTAATCTTAATGATCCCCTTCATGGATGCAGTCTTTAAGTACTGTGAATGTACAAATCAAGATATAGAGGAGTGATTAACCTGGAATGTAATAAAGATTATGATTAACAATAAGGATTGCAAGCACTACCTTGAGATCCTCAATATTCTCTTTAAAATTCTCATAGTGGTTTCTTTACAACATAATAATAATTTTTTTTAAAAAAAGGGTTATGCTCTCAAGTTACAGCTATGTTGTAGTTCAGATGGATGTTGTACTCAGTTTAGTTGAGGAAAATATTTCTATACCAAGGTCTAGATCAGTTCTTCTGTCCACAGACAAGTAGTGAGAATTCCATGTTCTTTGTGTTATAGATGCTAAAATGAGAATAGATACATTTTGGTTTTGTTGCTGACTCAGAGAATCTTTGACTATTGATTCTATTCCTAGATATTTTTTT
>JACDJE010000102.1:12253-22420 GCA_016647715.1 Pavo muticus | reverse complement strand
AAAAAAAAAAAAAAAAAAAAAAAAAAAAGGATACTCTTTGTATTCCATTAGAGAAGCCTCCTGCTATGAGTCAGCAAGTGAAAGAGCCAGGGCATTCATTAATGAAGTTGTCACGTTAAAGGATGATTATCTGCCAACTTTCTGGCAAGGCCAAGAAGGTCCTTTAAAAGGAAGTCACAGGACAGGTAGCCATTTATTTTCTTTGTGGTTCTCGTGTACTACATGGTTGGCTTCATCACTTTTTGTTTTATCTTGTGAAAAAATAACTGTGATTGCTGTTTATCATTGTTGGAGGAAAAAAAAATAGTATAACAGTAAAAAAAAATAGAAGCTGAAAAATCAAAATTACTATCACTGGAAATCACATGACAACAGCTACATCTGTCTTGAGTTTAACATCTCATGGAGATTAATCCTTCATGGCATATAATGAAGACAAAATCAATGGTTTACTATGAAAAAAAGTCCAGCTTCCTTAGGGAAGTTTTTTATAAATCTGCAAGACAAGATTTTAAAACATGACCAGTGTTTTCAGTTGCCTATATTTCTCAGTGTCCAAGAACAATATATAGTTCTTTCTTAAAATATTCAAAAAGATATCAGAAAGCTTAGTCCAGAATATGAACTGCAAGATGGATTTAAAATGATCACAACAAACTTCCAAAAATGTTGGTCATATGACATTTCCATTACGTTAATATAATGCCAACACCACTTTTTCCTCTTAAAAAATAATATATATGTTTTTCTTACTATTAATATATTAACATTTGTGGGTATTATATCTATAGACATGTATGCAATAAATAAAAGGCAGAGAGAAATTAAAAAAAAATAATATTAACAGAATTATCTTTAACATCTCTTACGAACATAATATAATGAAAACAAACGGACATTTTGATTAAATAGATATCATTAATGCTGCATGTTATGATCTGAACTCAGGGTTTAATTATCTAATTAAGAGGAAAAGAAAATCATTAAGGTCTATGGAACCAAATAATTCATTTTAGGGGAGAAACAGAGGAAAAAAGATGTCCTGTTAATTGCAAAATGTGGACAGCTTGTAGCACCTAGGAGTAAATCTTGCTGCAAGATGTTATGTCTCACTATATGATACAGCAGGTGGTGGATGAATCATATCAGCTTCATGAAGAATTACCGAGGAAGAGACTGTCATTAATGGGTAGAGCTCCAGACTGAGAATCAGGTCTCCTGAGTCCCACAGAACAGTTCTCTGTCTGACGTTTGGCAAATCACTCAGTCTCTATTTGCTTATCTGTAGAAGAATCATATTATGTTACTCAAGCCCTTAAAGAACTTAACTAGGTTTGCTGGTCTGCTGCTGCGTGATGTTGCCAGATGAGAGCAAGAAACTTCCCCAAAGTCATCTCAGACAGGATGAAAACAAAGCAGAGGTCCCATGTACTATCATTCCCCCAGCATAACGTAGTCTGAGATTTCCTTATGTGGACATATAACATAGCAAGTAGTCATAGGGTTTGTATTCAGTTCAGAATGTTTTTGTAGGAGGAATATCAAGTCTTTAAAACATTTTCCATCAAGTGGAATGACTGCATGATAAGGTAAGATTGGATTAACTTATCTCCTGGGAATGGGTGTTACTTTTAGGAAAGAAGTCCACATATAATGATGGCCTTAGTGAGAAGTCTTGGAAAACTTTTTGTTTATCTTAGAGGTCCTACAAGACAGAAGGTTGTTTTTTGTTTTTTGTTTTTTTGCTTTTAATTGATGGAATATTTTGAGGGTTCAAAAAAAGACAAGCTAATCATACAGTTCAAACTACTGAAATATACCTGTTTGTAATATGTAGGCCCATATAAATTTCTGTAGAGGGAGGACACTACTGTTACTAGCATTTCTGCAGCACAAGAGTTGAAGATCTGGATTTGAAACTATGAGAATTCTAGTTTCAAGTTATGGATATGACCTACTTTTCTGAAACGTGAGATGCATGCATCACATGCCATCTCCTGTTTTTCTATAAACAAGGTTAGGTTTCTGATGAGATGCTTCAAGAGATAATGAGGGAATATGCAGTACAAGGAAACTTGACTATGTCTACAAAATGTAGAACCAAAAGTATGTTTGTGGTCATTCTCTGTTTGCTTGTTGTTGTTTGTTTGTTTTGTTTGTTGCTTTTTAATTTATAGTTTGGGTATGAGTAAATACCTCCTATCAACTTCTATGAAGGAAAGCAACAGATTAACAGTTAAACAGTTAAACACAACAGATTATGCAGAGATGTCAAGTAATGAGTAAAAGAAAAATTCTAAATTTGGATCAGTAGATGTCGAGTGTAATGAATGAAAATCTGAGACTGAAGAATAGGTTTTTTTAAATAATCACTCAACAGGAATCCACTGAAGTGAAAGTAGCTACTGAGATTATTACATAGGAAACAGCTTGAAATAGCTACAGCTGCATATATTTTTTACTAGGAAAGGATTTCAAATGTATGGAAAAGTCCATCCAGAGAACAGCTGGGGATACACGTAGCCAAGGCAAAGCTGGATCTGCAGAGGGAATTGGAGGGACTGGTTGGTTTCAGATGCTGAGATTTAAATAGCAGAAGTTCATATGAATGGTCCATTATCTGGACTGAATAATGAGCCATGGCTTTGGGGGCAGGGAATTTGCTTCCTGAGTATCCAAAACCAGGTGTTGCTGACTTTTTTCTGTGGCTAGTACCATCTGTTCTGTGCCCAACAGAACACTTCAGCCCAAATCATTTATTTTACAGCTGTGGATGCAAAGGTGAGTGATGTTCTTTGGAAGGCAGTTGTAACATGGAATGAGTGGATTACAGAGAATGGGGGAGGATGAATATTTAGGAAGATCTGGACTGGGGAGAGCTATTATAAGAGCATCAGACTACATGCCCCACTTTTACTCTGTATGAAACATCTGCATGTGACTGCACTCCCTCTCCAAACCTGCAAATAAGTTCTGTTTGTTGGCTACTGAGCTGGCAAATACAAAATGGGAAAGCCTGTGCCAGCTTTTTGCAGATGTTTTTGAGCTGCTGCTGATTCATCTTCAGGATGTACCACTTGTGTATGACAGTGGTTTGGAGCACAGCTTTATGAGAATTTCTTTTTTTTTCTTTTTTTTTTTCTCCTTTTTTTTCTTTTCTTTCCCCCCATTAGTTAAGGTTCTTACTCTCATCACTCTCTATTGGATTTACCTGAAATATGCCACAAGTACTTTTGCTTCTGTCCCCAGTCATGTTGACTGACTGTGTCCCTGAATTTCATGCAAATTTCTCCACTATTTTATTTTACATTAGGTCTCAGAAATGCTCGCTGCAATTCATGCACTGCAGTTTACAGCTGTATCCAGAAGGAATGATGTATAGCAGGTACAGCATATAACTTCCTCACTTCCCTCTGCTGACAATTTCATTTTCTCATTCGTGGTCAGTTCCTCCAAGATATTTTCAATCAGTACTAGCTAAAACATTAGTGAGTTGTTGTAAGTAACTCACAAATCAGAATTATAATCAAACATTGTTTATTTATTTGTTTTTTTTGTTCTAAATTTTAAAATTTTTCCTAAAGGAAGAAAACCTTCATTAAAACACACACACACACACACAAACAAACAAACAAGCAAACAAAAAAACATCTGATCATGTAGTATTAAATTAACTATTTGCCTAAGATTTGAACAGCTGCCAGAAAGGACACCAGAGGACATCTGAAAGTCCTATAAACCTTCAAGGGTCTAAGATGTACTCATGCATATCTGGAAATTTAAGACTTTCTAAGTTTTGATTCCATTGCAAGAACACTAGGAATATCAAGAATCAAATTATTGGGGTTTTCTTACTACTGATTGCATGATAAAATTAGGAATAATCTTTTGTAACATCTAAATATTAAGCATTCAACATTTTAGAGACAACTAAGGCAAAAATTTAGGAAAGAAGTCATTTAACAATCACCCATGTCATCAATCAGTTAAAGTCCACAGTATGCAGCTGCTCTCTACCATTAACTCTCACTGTAATTCTTCAGTTCCAGAAGTCATGTCTAATACTGTTAGTCCCTTCCAATTTGGACCACTATTGGATTTGAACCAAACAAATAGTTTTCCCCTTCAAATGAAATAACAATAATAATAATCTTTTAATAATACAGTGCATTTAGGTTTAAAAATCTGTCTGAAGAAAGACTCTCAGTTGTAATCTATAGATAGGGATTTTCTCATTCCAGGCAAATCTTAGGGATTTTTAAAGAAATGTTTTAGCAATCATCACAAAACAGAGAATATTTAAATGCAATTTACCTATTTCATCTAGGCATTTCTCCATAAACTTATAGACAATCGTTAGTTACACTCCAATTTCCTGTATGTTGAAATGTTAGCAGAAGTATTTTCACTGTTTTTTTCATTATTTTTTGTTTGTTTGTTTGTTTGTTTGTTTGTTTGTTTTAAATTGTGAAGGTGTCAACATGTCAATTGCTGTGGTTCATATTATTCTGCTTAATATCTTCCTAACATGCACGGAAACTTACCTCTCACTAGACTTTGCATTTGAGTCACCAAAACTCACACTGATAATGTACTCGGTCCTGAAAAAAAACTTACAAGCCTGCTAAATGAGGAAGCAAAAAGAGAATACCATTTTTAGATGCATAGTTAAGTAGTATGATAGACAAATATTTTCTCTGTTTGTGGGAGGAGAGCAAGAAGCAGCTGTTTTTGCAACCATAGAAACGGCCCTGTAAAACAGAGATGCATTGGTAGTGTGCTCATTGTGTTTTTGTAAAGGTATAGGAAAGAAACTGGTATCTTAAGAAATCCGTGGAATCACCATCCTTGAGGATTTGAAAAATAGGTTTAATAAATATCTCTCAGGGGTTATCTGGCCATATGACTTTAATTCAGGGATAAAAAAAAAACAACTAAGAAAGCTCTGGAATTCAGTTCCAATACTGAATTTCTATGGTTCTGCAAAAATAGGACATGAATGAGACACCCTGACTGTTCTTGAATTTTCACTGACCATCCTGTCAGCTCTTGTCAACTGCTGGCTTAGTGCAGCCCTTGTACAAATACAACATTACATTCTAGAACATACTGCATTTTGAATTCTGTTAAGCTGTCCCGATGAAAGAAAAAGTGAAAAACAACAATCTTTGCTAACTTTCAACAGACCCTGCTTACATACAAAGCAGAAATAATCATGCAAAGTTATTAAGAAACATAGGAAACACATCATCTCCTTCTGGAAAACACAATGCCTTGAATTGTTGAATCATTCCACATTTTAATGTGCAAATTTGTTCCTTGGCTTTTTGTTGAAAGGATCAAACCATTTGGTATTTTGTCTGAGACATAAATGCATTAAGAAAGATGCAGTATAATTTATTAAAATGTATAAAGGGAACAAAGAATAGGATTAATTTTCTTCTTCTCTTTTAATTCCAGGGGCACCACTAGGGCATTTAATATGGGTTAAACCAGATTCAAAGAGCTTTTCATTAGACATTTAACATAAATGACTAAGAGCTTAATCAGCACATACCATTTAAATGCATTGAATGGAGGAATTGGACTGTACATTGCATTATAATTTATAGAGTTTTGTTTTTGATTACATAAGGGAAATACATTTTGTATGCCTTAAAAATATTCTTTTGTAGTGTAAAAAAATAGTATAGTATAGTATTATTGTTCAGAAAACGGTGTTTCAATTTGGTAGCAAAGCCTAAAGTCACCCAAGTGGAAAAGATAACTAGCAAATTCCTTTAAGTCTTGTAGTTTGTGGGTTTTCTCTTCAAAAACTGCTTTTCTTCTAGGCCTGATAATGAACACTCCCTCTGCTTCTTACGTTGCTTGCACATTCTTTTCAACGACTTTAAAAAAAGATTGACTTGTGAATACTTCTGAAATGCAGTTTAAACAGGATTAGAAAGAGCATCACTATGCTGCGCTTGCAGCACAGGAAGCAAAGCAATGCTGAAAACATGTTTTGTTTCCTTTTTTTTTTCCCAATCATTTAGCGATAGTATAAAAGTAATTCAGTCCCCACTTAAACAATACCTGGGGTAACTCTGTGTGTATCATCTGTTCCATCAGAGATGATTATAGGAAATTAAACTGCTGCAGAGGCAAAAGTGGATCCCATTTTAAGGAACTTTATCAAAATGTTAAGGAAGGATAATATTCTAAAGAGCTTTCTGTTTGCCTTCAGCAATACTGCCTATTACAATTGCTCTTCAAATTGCAGTTAGCTTCCCTTCTAACAAAAGGCATTGTTTTTCCCCTCTCTTCTCTCATATCTTTGCAAGAGACAATAAAGTATCTCTTCTTATTCAGAAACACTGAGAGCTCTTATCAGCAGAAAGGTAAGAAAAAGGAAATAGNTTTGCCTTTGTTTCCGGGGGAGAGGGGGGGAGCTACTATGTTTTATTTATTTATAACAGGTCACCAAAAGAAAAAAAGAAGTCTTACTGAGATGCTATTCCTTATTGTTAGGAGAGTTTGAAATCAAGATAAAGCACTTATGTTCTCAGAATGCAGTCACCCTAAAAAGCATACCTCTGTTTCAAACTTGCTTTTTCTTTTTTCCTTTCTTTTTCTTTTTTTTTTCTTTGTTTGTCTTCTTTCTACTTCTATCTCTTCTTCATGTTTGTTTGTTTGTTTGTTTGTTTTTTCCCCAACCCCCCACTGGAAAGATTTTAATGTATTTTTATAATTGTGGTATGCTCCCCTCTTCTTTTCCTTACAGATCCCATCTGCAGTACTGGGAAAAACTCAACAAAGCAAAACAAAAAACAAAACAGCAAAAACAGACTGTGAGAAATGAAATATGTGTTTATTCATATGCACACAAAAATACACATCTGTGTAGCTGTACATCTATCTTTTTAATTATATATATTGTTTATAGAAATAGAGAATGTTTCAGGCTGGAAGAAATCTGTGGAGGCTATCTGGTCCAACCCCATGCTCAGGCAGGGATAGCTAGGTTGCTCAAGTCCATGTCTGATGATGAATAATATTTGCATCCATCAACCAGTCTTGGACAGCCTTACTGAGCAGCCCTCACCAAGTCTTTACCATGGTACCATCACTTATTAAAAGCAGGAGTGATGGGAACTTCATCAGGAAAAAGACAAACCTCCTTGTTCATATGACTACCATACAACCTTTCTGATCCTATCAGACAAGTAAATTGTGGACTGTCTCTAAATGATCTTACACGTACAGTCATTTGTGCATGCACACACACTCATATGGATAGAGACAGGCATAGAGCCTGTGAGGGATGCTCTGAGGGGTGGTAAAAAAAAAGTGAGAAGAAATATTATGAAAACAGACACCAGAGAAAGGACTACTGATTCTGGGGCATATTTCTCTGAGATCCGCCAAGGACCCACATTGGAGCAGTAATGTGCTTCTGAAAGAAGATGCAGCCTGTGGGAAGGATGTATGCTGCGGCGGAGAAAGTGTGTGAAGGATGGAGCAGCAGAGAGCAGCTGCTGATATGGACCACAGCCTCCACCCTTTTTCACAGAATCACAGAATCACAGAATCACCAAGGTTGGAAAGACCTACAAGATCATCCAGTCCAACCATCCACCTATCACCAATAGTTCTCACTACACCATGTCCCTCAACACAGTGTCCAAACGTTACTTGAACACCTCCAGGGTCACTGACTCCACCACCTCCCTGGGCAGCCCATTCCAGTGCCTTACCACTCTTTCAGAGAAGTAGTATTTCCCAACATCCAGCCTGAATCTCCCCTGGTGCAGCTTGAAGCCGTTCCCTCTAGTCCTATCACTAGTTACATGAGAGAAGAGGCTGACCCCCAGGTCACTACAATCTCCTTTCAGGTTGTTATAGAGAGCAATAAGGTCTCCTCTGAGCCTCCTCTTCTCTAGGCTGAACAATCCCAGCTCCTTCAGCCTCTCCTCATAAGGCCTGTGCTCCAGACTCCTCACCAGCTTTGCTGCCCTTCTTTGAACACAATCCAGGGCCTCAATGTCTTTCTTGCAGTGAGGGGCCCAAAACTGGACACAGTACTCGAGGTGCGGCATTTTGAGGAATGAGATGGAATTTTAGTGTGAAACTTCCTTGGGAAGGCAGGATGGAAGGAGAGGGACTGTTTTAATTGTGCTCTTGGTTTATCACTACTTAAGTCTATTTCAATGAATAATAAATTGAATTGGTTTTCCCAAGGTAAAGTGTGTTTTGCCACTGATAGTAAGTGATTTCCCTGTCTTCATCTTGACCACAGGCACGTTTTCCCCCCTAACCTACTGAATGCTTACAAAAATTTACCTGGGGATTCTGAGCACCCAGAGCTGACTCCTTCTTCAGAAGCACTTGACGTTGTGAGACATCTGTGGATATAACACCATTTCCATTAAAATTCTTCTGGGTTTGCTAGAAATTTAGTTCTACAACATGCATTGCAAAACTTGACCTTCTAGTATGGAAGGGTATTTTGTTCATTGAACACAGCAACAGATTTCTTAGTAATAAAAATTATTGTCTGATTAAGCCTAAGAACAGCTGTTTTCAACTCACTGATAAATAAAAAAAATATCAAAGCTATCTGTTTTTTTAGCTACCTATGATGATACTCATTCTCTGGTTTTGGTGGTTGTAATTTATGGATTTGTTTTGCCTTTGTTTCCTAGGCAAATATCAAATGTATGTCTATGTATGCTCTCTGTTTTGTTTGTTTGTTTGGTTTTTGTTTGTTTGTTTTTGCTTGGTCTATAGCTGATTTTTACACTTGTCTCAATAAATGATCATTTTATTTAATTTATTCCCAAATCTCTCTTTATAAATAACCTCTTTGTTTCTCCTAAGCATAGCATTAGTAAGGTTTTTTTTCATTGTTTGCTTTTATGCATTAAAAGGGGGAGGAAGAACCTGCTATATTTTGTGATTTCGAAATGGTTTTCCCCTTTTTTGCATTTTTTTTTCTCACTCATCACAGACATTTTTTTTAATTTTTTTATTTTTTACTCGCATGTTGCTATTTTTTCCAGTGGTGACAATATGGAAATCTGTACATATTGGTATTCCAATGGAGATTTGCCTAGCCAAACAGAAGAAAAAAAATTATGTGAATACAAATGTATTAACTGCAAACCTGCAGGCAACATGAATTAAGCTGAGGAAAGAGAGGAAAAGATGTGAAGTGGGGAGCGTGGCTCAAAACCAGCTGGAGTCAAAAGATGGAACATCACACATAGAAATCAGGAAACATTTATAAGCATAACTTTTTAGTATCACACAAGCAGAAAATGTAGTGATTCTAAAGCAAGCAGGCCCACAATCACACTGCAGTGGAGAAGTTTTATTGTCTTTGGAAATCGTCTCTGCTCATTGTCAGTCTTTTTACAACTCTACCTTGGTTTGGGGGTCTTTTTCTTTCTTCTTCTACTCCTTCTTATATATTTAAGAAAAAAAAAAGTTTAAAAAATATGAACTTAGGAAAAGCCAATTTCATGTGCTGTTAATTTAATTCCCAACATAAAACCTTACTTCTTCTGATGGAAAATGAAATTACCCTTTCTACATCCGTTTTATCTGTCAATTAAATTCTTTTTTTCCCCTATCCTCTCCTCAAAGAAAAAAGAACATGCACATTATTGGTTATATTTTCTGTACTTGCAACAAAATGAAAATGGGAAGAGGTGGCATTAACTACAGTAAGTACACAAAACCTGCTTGATTATAATGTAAAGATGCTGGAATGACAACCCTGGAGACTTTGAATCTCCTTTGTGAGCTTGTAGATGTCTAGGCTAATTTTCATTTTCCATTTGCCCTGGTACTGCATGGCAAAGCAGTTTTAATAATGGGGCTTTTAGCAGCGTTAACTATTAACCTTTCTGTTCTCTGGTATCTTTAAGAAATGGCTTTTGGAGGCAGCTTTCTCAGCCTGAATCTGTATGTGAAAAAAGATAGGAAAATGAAATGCATCTTTTGGGCAGAAAGAGATGACATTCTTTGTGACTCATTGTGAACAATTAATTTCAGAATCGTTTTTGTCTCAATTTCAGGTTGTCGTTATTTGACAGTTATGAAAAAATGACCTTTTTTTTTCTTGTTTGGCTATTATTTGTATTATCTTAGAGCTGACTGGAAAATAGAATGTGAAAAAGAAAA
>JACDJE010000102.1:0-11934 GCA_016647715.1 Pavo muticus | reverse complement strand
TATAATATTATATATATATAATATGTATATTATATATATATAATTTTCAGCAGTAGCATTGAGAAGAGTAGAAAGCAGATCATACTGTTTATTGAGCAATAGGAAATCCTGTAGCTGAACTGCAACATTTTCTGTTGTATAAAGAGATCTGAAATCCTACAGTCTTCTTTGGGGATGAAAAACACCTTAGGCAAACTAACTGTGAGGCAATCCTACTTTGCTGATATTTTGCAGCATTGATGGGAATTAGCACAATAGGGTGCTGGGAGGTATCTCGTGGTAAACCATTTTATACCAGTCCAAGGCATTACTCAATTTACAGCCACTTTTAGCTGGAATTAAGTTGCACTACATTTTGTTTTCTGTTACATTTTAGGGTGGAGGGTTTGCACAGAGTTTATGAGTCAGAGTGGTTATGCAAAAGCCTAACTTAAAACCTCTGCAGGCAGATTTGCCATAAGGTGTCTGCCACTTGCTCTCTTAGAGCTGTTTTCAAGGAGGACATCTATTCTCCTGTGTTTTGTCTTGCTGATCTTGAGCAGTGTCGGACAAGTCATGTTTAGATATCTTCTGCTTGTATGTGTAAGAAATTGAGGGAGACTGAGTTCCGTGCATTGCTTAAAGGCGCTGTGAGGGACATTTTCTGGGTAAGTTTTTCATGTGCTTTAATGGAGAGTCTGCACTGTTGACTGCATCTAAGTTCTTAATGATGGTTCTTATGTCTGGTGTTATAAACCAGAATTAGTGG
This sequence comes from Pavo muticus, assembly GCA_016647715.1. Lineage (NCBI taxonomy): Eukaryota > Metazoa > Chordata > Aves > Galliformes > Phasianidae > Pavo > Pavo muticus. Next base: position 11,186 of record JACDJE010000102.1, on the reverse strand, counting down.
TATGAAAAAGAATTGGTCAAATTTTCCCATAGCAAAGGTGTGTGAGATATGATTGTCCTCTCACATCTATAAAAATTTAAGTACAATTCTGTTAAAGTCAAAAGTAGAATTATACTGGAGGAAAGCTGGAGTGATTGGGAGTAAAATCAGGTCTACAGCCTGTAAAGTGCAAGTATAAACAGCATCACTTTTTTTTTTTTTTAACCTAACTACATACACCTGGAAGGCATTCAAAGCATGTACGTGCAGTTATTTGTTACTCCTGAAATGATTAAAGTAAATCACATTGTTTGTTTGATATGAAAAATATGTTGTACACATGCTTCTATTTTTCTCACTGCTCTGCCCTCTATGCTGCATTTTGTAGCATAATCAAAATGCAAACTACATTTTGAAAAATTAAATGAGAGACACATGTGTGAATCATGAGGTTTATTTGCATGTTTGGCCCTTGCATTCATTAGAGATTTTAGAGTTTTTCCAGGAGGAAAACTGTCACATTTACATATTCTTAGACAGGCATGCAAATATTAGTCAGAAACTATAGTTTATTCAATACATTACAAGCTCCTGGGCTGCCAAACAGTAATTTCAGTTCTTGAGTAATATACCTTCTTGGAAACCTGGCATAATAACATTGTATTATAGTATTGCCCACTAGGACCACTTAAGATTTTGTCAGGTTTTCCATTACCGACCTTTACGTTCTGGGCCACGTGCGTTGTATGTCAGCTGTGTAAATTTGTTAACTGACATGTGCAGTCTCAGTCCCTGAGCAAAATTCTTTTGCAGATTTCAGAAAGTAAAGTCACAGAAGGCTATTCAGAAGTTTCATCTGGACCAAGGCAGACACAGTACCAAAATAAAGAAAACCACTGAATGTCAGTCCTTTGTGTCCCTTTTTGTGTTTGTCATCTAATGCATTGATAGGATTTACTACTGTGAATGCAAATAGACAAGCACTAGCTATAGCAGTTCGTGTTGTAGACAAGTAGACCCACTTAGGTGAGGAAAATATGCTTTCGGTAATCCTTGCCATTTAGAAAACTAGTGTCTGTACTCTATCTCAGAAGTGAACTACAGAGTTTTATATACGTATTCATATTTGGCTTAAATTCATGAACTGGTGTACCGCAACTGAGATTACCCCAGTGTGTACTGGAGAAAGTAGTTTATATCAGCTAAGTACCTTTCCCCTTCCCCAAATATCAAGTGGAGCATATTATAACTGTTAAATGAGTAAATTCTGGTTGGAGACAAGGTCATTGTTAAGTCAGCCTGGTAAGCTATTTTAGCTTGAGTAGATTCTTGACCTTAAGTCCCAATAGTTTCTATCCAGTGTCAAAGGAATGGCATGATTAGTATCACATAAGGCTACCTTTGGCTTTCATGCTTCTGGTTTTGCAGCAAGCAAAGACAGTTAAAACTTGCATAATGAAAAACTGATCTCAGAGCAGATGAAGATAGATCTCCTAATTGGGGAAATATATTGATTGAACTGTGGGGACTGAATTAACCAATAAATTCTTCTAATTAATACTAAAGGTGAAAAAAGTTGACATACTTGCACATTTTTCTTTTTCTTCGGACTAAAATATTAAGGTCTACAGTATTTAGTACATATCATCACAGGAGCTTTGTGCTCCAAGCAACTATTCTGATCACATTTTCATTACACCAGTTGGGGAAGTGGGACCAGACAATTACTCCTATTCACAAAATTCATGTAATGCATTAACATAAAAGCAAGATTTTCAGCGCTAGTTATGCTATCAGGAAGACTGCACAGAAACTCTTGTCATGGCTAAGGGGGACGAAACTGATAGCTCATGGATATCTGAAACATATTTGAAAAAAGATTATTTTTCTTAGCAGGAGATTTATAAATTTTTCCTGCTTTTCATGCACCATATCTTCTGTCCATTAAGACTGCAGAAGGTTTCTTAGTATGGAGAGGGTTGCACATGTAGAAATCTGCTGTTTTCTAAATCCACACTGATGGGATAGATTGTAAATTCTTTGAAGGGACTGTTAGAGTCTATCATGTTCATGATCCATGGATTTGGGACTTCTGATAGTTCAGACTGACAGCAATGAAGTTGCCAAGAGAAGCCTGAAGGCTAACAAAAGGGACTTTGGGGGACTGGGGTGGTTTATGGAAGGAGCAGGGATACAGGTGGTTATTTTCCTCTATCTCTTCAGTGGCAGGGAGGGATACAGAGAGGACAGGAAAACCCATCTGATAAATACATGGCTAGTGCCACCACTGGAATTCTGGTTATTTTAACCATGGGGTGACCTGGTACCTGGCCTGAAGGCTGCAGGTGGGATCCACCTGGATCAAAGTGGGAAGATGTTTCTGACCTGGAAGCTGTCTGAGATCAGTGACACAGCTTTAAATTAGGTCTGAACAAGGAAGGGGGTGATAGCAAGCCAGCCTACCCATGACAAGGTATGGGGTAGCATAGCTAAGTTAGAGGGTCAAGGTTCTAGAGGGTACCCTCAACCTGTTGCATCTTATGATGATGAAAGCAGCAGAGAGATAAAAAGTAAATACTACAAAGGAATTAAGAAGTTATCCTCCAAGAAGATGACAAGATCATCTGCCTAGCTGAAGTACCTCTACACTAGCACACACAGCTTGGGAAACAAACAGGAGCAGAAGTAAGCTATCACGCTCCTGGAAAACCGCAGTATAGTTGCCATCACTTAAAAGAGGTGTGATGGTTCCCATAACTGGAATGTGGCTATTGACAGCTACAAGCTGTTCAAAAAGGACAGGTAAGGAGGGGGGGGAGGAGACATCTCTTGTGAGACCTCACCTGGAGTACTGCATCCAGCTCTGAAGCCCCCAACACAAGAAGGACATGGAGCTGTTGGAGCAGATCCAGAAGAGGGCCATGAAGATGATCAGAGGGCTGGTGCACCTCTCTTATAGGCTGAGAGAGCTGGGGCTTTTCAGCCTGGAGAGGAGAAGGTTTTGAGGAGACCTTATAGCGGCCTTCTAGTACCTGAAGGTACCTACAGGAAAGCTGGGGAGGGAATTTTTATAAGAGCAGGTAGCAATAGGATGAGGAGAAATGGCTTTAAACTGGAAGAGAGTAAATTTAGACTAGATATCAGGAAGAAATTTTTTACTGTGAGGGTGGTGGCTACAGGTTGGAACAGGTTGGCCAATGAGGTTGTGAATGCCCCCTCCTTGGAAGCATTCAAAGCCAGGCTCTGGATAGGACTTTGAGCAACCTAGTCTAAGGGATGTGTCCCTGCCTATTGCAGAGGGGCTGGAACTAGATAATCTTAAAGATCCCTTCCAACTCAAACCATTATATTCTGTTCTACACTGTACTCTAAATCAAGGAAGGAATGGAGTGTAAGAGCTGTATCTAAAGAATGGCCATGAACAACTGGAAGGCCTATGGCTGAGACTTAAAGACGAAGGCAACAAAAGGAGCCTTCTGGTTGCTGTCTACTACAGGCCACCTGATCAAGTAGAGCATATTGATGAAGCTTTCATCCTTCAGCTATAGGGGGCATCATGATAACAAGCTCTCATCCTGTTGGGGAACTTCACCCTGACATTTTCTGAAAAAAAAAACCAACAGTGAGCTGTAGGTAAAACAGGGTGCTCCCAGAATGTATCTAGGATGACTTCCTAAACCAGGTAATAGACAGCCCCATAAAGGGGGAATGCAGTATTACTCAACAGTGTTAGTGAACTGATCGGTGACATCAGGATTGGAGGCTGTCTGGGCCGTAGTGAACAGACAGTGATGGAGTTCACACTCTTGAAGGATATGGGACAGAAAAAGAGTAAAATTAGAACTTTAGGAAAGACAACTTCAGGGACTTAGTCAACAAAACCCTCTGGGAATCTGTCCTCAAGGACAAGGAATTAGAGCAGAGCTGGCAGATCATTGAAGCTTTCCTTAGGGCACAGGAACTCTCCATCCACAGGTGTAAGATATCAGGAAAGGAAAGCAAGAGATTAGCATGACTGAACTGGGACCGCTAGTCAAACTAGACACCAAGAAGAAAATGCGTGGGCAGTGGAAGCAGGGATAGGTAACATGGGAGAAGTACAGGGATTTTTTTAGGCTGTGTAGGGATGAGGTCAATAGTTGTCGACGGTTTACGGGCTGGTTCGGCCCGGTTCCGTGACTAGCAGGGCGGAGGGATTTCGCAAAATCCGCGCCTCTGGAAAAGGGAAACGGGGGACCCCAAAATAATTAAAAAACAGTGGCACGATCTGAGGAGAAACAAACTAATTTACTAAATATGGTATCGGAATGCAAGATAACACACTATAACACAATACAATTAGAATTGAAGCTAATAAATCAAATATAATGAGAGAGAGAGATTGTCTGAAAGCTGGGTAGGCCTCACCGTAACGCTGAGGTGAGATGCACAGTCCAGTCAAGCAGCAGGGAGAGAGACTGACAAAGAAGAGCCCGGTCAGATGACCTACCAAGGCCTTATATCTGTTCCCCCTGAGCAGAAATGATAACAGTACAGTGAACAGGCTTCTGGGGAACGTAGTTCTTTTCTTCAGGCATAAGTACCCAGAACACTTTAACTCCCAGTGTACTACATGATGTTATGATGTGGAATACTGATAACCAAAAATCATAAAACCATGACAATAGTCATAGCCAAAATGAAACTGGACTCAGCAAGGGGCACAAAGAATGATAAAAAAGGTTCTGATAGGTACATCAACCAAAAAAGGAAAGTTCAGGAGGGTGTACCCCCACAGTGAGCAATTCAGGCAAGCTAATAAGGACAAAGGGAAGTCTGAGGTACTCAACAACATTTTTGCCTCAGTCCTCACTGGTGACTGCTCTTCACACACCCCTCAAGTAGATGAGTCAGAAGGTTGAAACTGAGGGAGTGATGTCCCTCTTGCTGTATGTGAAGATCAGATTTGCAACTTCCTGAGGAACCTATATATTCGTAAATCTATGGGTCCTGATAAGATGCAGCCCTGAGTCCTGAGGATATTGGACGATGTAGTCATCAAAAGAGTCTCGGTATTTGAAAGGTAATGGTGGTCAGGTGAAGTCCCTGCTGACTGGAAAAAAGGCAATATCACACTCATTTTTAAGAAGGGTAGAAAGAACAACCCAGGGAACTACTGACTTATCAACCTCACTTCAGTGCCAGAGAACATGACAGGGCAGATCCTCCTGGAAGCCTTGTTAAGGCATATGGAAGAGAGGGAGGTGATAGTAGGTAACCAGCACAGCTTCACCAAGGGCAGGTCCTGCCTGTCCAACCTTGCTGCTTATTGTGGCAATGAAACTGTATCTGTAAACAAGGAAAGAACTGCTGTTGTTATCTATTTCCAAATAGACAGTAAGGTCTTTGACATGGTCCCCCATAATCTCCTTCTCACCAAACCAGAAAGATATGGATTTGACTATTTGATAGATGAGGAACTGATTATAACATCGCACTCAGAGTGTGGTGGCCAGTGGCTCAATGTCTAAATGGAGACGAGTGGCAAGTGGTGCCTCTTGGATCAATACTGGGACCAGTGCTCCTTAACATCTTCATTGGTGACACTGACAGCAGGATTGAGTGCACCTTCAGCAAGTTTACAGATGACACCATGCTGTGTGGTGCCATCAACATGCATGAGGGACGGGATACCAGAGAGACCTAGACAGACTCAAGCACTGCGCCCAGGTGAGCATCATGAAGTTCAAAAATGTAAGTGAAAACTGTTGACATGGATCATGGCAACCTCCTCTATCAGTACAAGCTGAGGAGCATAAGGATAGCATACAGCTCTGTCAAAAAGGGCATGAGACTACTAGTGAGTGGCAAGCTGAATATGAGCCAGCAGTATGCCCATGCAGCCCAGAAAGCCAACTGTATCCTGGGCTCTATGCAAAGAAGTGCAGCCAGCAGGTTGTGGGAGGTGATCCTGCCCCTATACTCTGCACTGGTGAGGCCTCACCTGGAGTACTGTGTCCAGATACAGGCACAGTGGACCTCCTGTAGTACATCCAGAGGAAGGCCAGAAAAATGATCCAAAGGATGGAACACCTCCCCTACAATGACAGGCTGAGAGAGCTGAGGCTGTTCAGCCTGCAGAAGAGAAGGCTCTGGGGAGACCTGGTAGTGGCCTTTTGATATTTAAAGGAGGGCTGTGAGAAAGAAGGCAGACTGTTTAGCAGGGTCTGTCATGATAAAACAAGGGAAAATGGTTTCAAACAAAAGGAGGAGAGATTTAGATTGGATATAAGAAAACAGGCTTTTACAGTAAGTGTGGTGATGCATTGGAACGGCTTGCCCAGACAGGTGGTGGGTGCCCCGTCCTTAGAGACATTCAAGGTCAGACTGAACGGGGCTCTGCGCAACCTAATGTCCCTGTTCACTGCAGGAGAGTTGGAAGAGGTGAGCTTTAAGAGTCTTTTTCAACATAAATGATTCTATGAGTCTATGATTCTACAAATATGGTTACAACAACCCCAGGCTTTGGGAGGAGTGGCTGGAAAGCTACCTGATGGAAAGGGACCTTGATGTACTATGGACAGTTGGCTGAATATGAGCCAGCAGTGTGCCCAGGTGGCCAAGAAGGCCAATGGCATCCTGGCTTGTATCAGGAATGGTGTGGTGAGCAGCACTAGGAAAGTCATCCTGCCCCTGTACTCGGCACTGGTGAGGCCTCACCTTGAGTACTGTGTTCAGTTTTGGGCACCTCAGTACAGAAGGGACATGGAGGTTCTGGAGCAGGTCCAAAGAAGGGCAGCAAGGCTTGTGAAGGGCTTGGAGAATATGTCCTGCGAGGAGAGACTGAAGGAGCTAGGGCTGTTTAGTCTGGGGAAAAGGAGGCTGAGGGGAGACCTTATTGCTCTCTTCCAGTATCTGAAAGGTGCTTACAGCGAGAGCGGGGTTGCTCTCTTCTCACTGGTGACAGGTGACAGGATAAGGGGAAATGGCTTTAAGTTGCACCAGGGGAAGTTTAGGTTGGATATGAGGAAAAACTTCTTTACAGAAAGCATTGTTAAGCGCTGTAATAGGCTCCCCAGGGAGGTAGTTGAGTCACCATACCTGAATGTGTTTAAAAACCGTTTGGATGTGGTGCTCAGGGACATGATTTAACAGACGGTTGTTAGAGTTAGGGTAGTATGGTTAGGTTGTGATTGGACTTGATGATCTTTAAGGTCTTTTTCAACCTGAGCTATTCTATGACTCTATGATTCTAAATATCCTGTGGCAGTGTACTCAATTCAGTATACTGTATCAATGATATGTAGATTATGGGCTCACAGTTTATCAATCTGAACTGTGCCTTTCAATCCACAGTGTCTCTCTTTGAGGATTTGATGGAGGCAGTGAAGGTCAATGACATGACTCAGATGAGGAAGGATTAGAGCTCACCAAACTTGTACTGAGTTGATTTTTCACTGTATATGATCCTGTTGTCATGATCCCAGCGTACTGCAAACACCGCTAACATCACAGCACTAACCTCGGACAAGCTCACTTGAGAAATGAACTTATCCAAGGCACACTTATGGCTCTAGAATTTTGCCAGAGTCTTGTGAGGATCTCACATCTCATACAGATTTATGTGCTGTAATGGCTAGACAGACATGGAAATATGTACTTATCTCTTGTAATAGAATACTCTGAAATTAATTGCCAGGCAGTATTTAAATAAAAAAGCAGTACTGTTAGAGAGATAATACTGAATGCTACTGTGTGGTTATTATTTTGGTTACAGTTCTGTTACTGCTCTATACCTGCAGTTTGACCGTAGGCTACGCACTGTTTCCCCTTCTATTTTGTCTTTTAATATTTTTGTATTGTTTTTGAAGAGTCCTCCACAGCTTGTTTAATCACAAACTATTTAGTAGGAGCTCTATTCCAGAAAAGCTGTCTATGATGAAACATTTAAACTCTGTTGTATTAAAAATAATGTTAAGGCAGAATATTTTATATACTTACAAGAAGATAATTGACTATTTAGACTAGCAGACTAGCAGAAAATATTACTGATGAACTTAAATCCTAACTTTTCTAGAGGTAACTTACTAGTAGAATGTTGCTATCAAATATATTCTCTCATTTTCTCTCCTCTGGTGGCTATATTCTGATCACGTGTGAAAGTTGAGAAATACACCAAAATTGGCCCTTTCATTAAGATTAGAAAGCTGTAGCCCTTAAATCATGCACTTATGCAATTTTTAACTGTTTTTAACTAGCACAAAATGGCTCGTTGGAATTATGCAAGTATAGATCATTTTAATTTGAAACATTGTGAAATCATAAAGGACTCTGTTCTTTAATTTTGTGCCTTCAAGTCAGCCACTTTGATTAAAAAATAATAAAGCATGAGAGCTGGAGGGTCCTTACAGGTTCTTCCAGCTATCATGGATCCCTGGTCTTTGGTACTAATTCTTCTCATTAATATTAATAAAAGTCTGATAGGCCATCTCAAAGTGTAGTACAAAAAACCATGCAATTAATTGCTTGTAGTGTTTTTATGCTTATTTTGTAAAAGGAGAAGCAATGCCTCGAGAGTCTAAATATCAGTTAATCAATAATATCAAATCCACCGAAAAAGAGCCCTTCAAGTCCCTCTTTCATAAATCTTCCCTAATTTTAAGCAGAATTAAAACCAATTAATGTTTGTTTTTTAAATTAAAAAAAAAAAAAAAGACTATGGGATAGGATAGGGAAAGAAGAGGCAATGCGGACTGACTTACGTATGCCTCCATGCTTCTCATTTCAGCATTGAAATCTTCAATAGTTAAGCTGTCAGGTTTTAGATTCCTTTTCTTCTACATTCTAGATAACAATCAAGGTGACCTAAGGAAATTAGATATTAATACTGTCAATGAAGTCTTCTCAACAGGTTCCTGTAGATTTGGTAGTAATAGTTAAAGTCAAGCTGGATACCATCTCGTAGCAACAGAAAATTTCACATGGTATTATGGCCAACAGAATGTTTCAGAAACTTGAGAACTTCTCTCCTATCCAGAACTGACCTACTCAGAATATGGATTGGAGTGTGAACAAAAGTCAAATTACATTCTCTCATTGTCTGTCCTGAGACAAGATGTGTACCAGCATCAAAGATTGATATCCTTCTACCCTTCCATGTCCCATGTTCAACTGCAACAAAGGTAAATAGCTAATGCTGCAGAGCAAAAAAGTGTAATGGTTGGATTTCTTGATTTGTTTATTTTATACAGATACAACTTCCCTTTTTTTTTTTTTTTTTGTTTTTATGGAGTAATTCATATCACTAAAAATCAACATCATGATGGCTTTGAAAGATGGAATGATCAAGCAGATAAATTTTTTGTCACTTGTATTCAAATGCCATTGTATTTACTGGTATAAATGGCATTTAACATATAATTTGATGGGATAAAGGCTCAACTTTTAAAATAAAAATAAAATATAATAAATACAAATGCAGCTGTTTTCAAGCCATTTGTTAGTTTGTTGCTTTGGTTTTGATTTGTGTTTGCATGATGGTATATATAAGGAGTCTGAAAAGCCTCTAGCTACTTCTGGTTGCAGCAGTGTGGGGTCTACAGCAGAAGGTTATTCTGCTTCATATATTTTAAGGTAATTAAATCCTGCAGGCATCCTTCTTATCTTTTCACAGCTTGGTAAAGTATATTTAGGAATAGAAAAAGTATGGGATTATTTTATTTATTTTTCTTACACCTCTACCTGTATTGTTCTATCAACAAGTATGAATTTATAAGGTCAAGTCTCATCCTTCAAGTAGTCCTCATATACACAAGCACAGACGAAAGGAAATGGTTTTAGGAAATGTCAGAATTCTTTATATCAACATTTTCAGAATGAACTAGAACATTTCATTTCAAAATGTCATTTTAATTTTGAAATTGATCTTTTTAAAGGGTAAGAAAAGAAAAAGCTTAAATAACTTAGAGATGAAATACAACGTTTCCCAATTTGAATAAAACTTCTTGCTATACAAACTCAAAGCCATTGATTTATATATTTTCCTTTCTCAGTTGAACTCCAAAGTCTAATATTCTTGTAGGTCAAGTCTTTTACTCAAATTTCAAGTCAGTGATCAACTAAGAGTATGCTTTCTGTTTCTCTCTGTGCCTGTAAATCATTTGCATTGTCAGGATGTATATCTGGATGATGTACACATGGCTGTACGACTGCGTAATTCCTGCCTCTGCTCTTTTAGAGGCATGATATAAACCATAAATTACCACCAGAACAAACTTAAGGGATCAGATCATTCCAGCTGTTTCCTTTGCATCCCTCTCCAACAAACAAACAAATAAATAAATTAGAGGATATGGCATAAGAAGGAAATTAATATGGACATAACGTCTATTATAACTATAAATAAAGGAAATATTACCTTAAAAATTCATTATAAGATTGTCAGTGCGTGTAGCTAATTATCTTCTAAAATGTTTGGGCAGAAATGTAATTCTGAAACAAATTCTGATTTAGACTATTTTTTGATGGAGATGATTTTAACAGCCCAAGGAATCCTAGCAAACATTTGCCTACCAATCTGTGCAATGTCATTAACTTACTCAGTTACTGTAAAAGACTTGTCACTGCTTTAAACTATTAAATGCGTCATTCATCATACCATAAGAATTTAGCAACAAAGAATTAGAAGCTAAAAGTATAACTAATATCAATTAGGGAAGCTCATGAAAAGCAGGTCTTGGAATCTGTTTCCTAATTCTGACACAACAAAAATCTTGTTGTTCAAGGCTGGGAAGGACAACAACACAGTTTCAGCAGCCAACAACATTTTAGTGAAAAAGGAAAAAAAAAGAGAACCGAATAAGCATATAAAATAGGCATCGGAATTGATGATTCATAGGAACCCCTTCCAACTCAAGTTATTCTATGACTCTAAATACCTGGGATTACTTGTGATGCAAAAAAACCCCTCTAAGATCATCCAGTCCAACCATCTACCTATCACCAATATTTTCCACTAAACCATACCCCTATGTACAACATTTAAATGCTTCTTGAACACCTCCAGGGATGGTTATTCCACCACCTGCCTGGGCAGCCCTTTCCAGTGCCTCACCACCCTCTTGGAGAAGAATTATTTCCTAATGTGTCACGGGTTATCTCTGGATACAAGTCCGTGACAGGGGGGCACAGGCCCCGGAAAAAAAAAACGGAAGAGCGAGGGAAAAAAA
>JACDJE010001080.1:0-29777 GCA_016647715.1 Pavo muticus | reverse complement strand
CAGGACTACTGCTGCAAGCTCTGGCCTTGGCCTGGGAAAAGGCCTGTAGTGTCCTCTTGTTGATTAAGACAGGTAGCATAGAGAGGCTAACAGAGACCTTTTTCTCTTCGGGCATTACCAGCTGGCTCCCTGTGATGTCTTCAGTGCTCTTCAGAGTTGCTGATTATTTTTTTTTAAGGGGTATAAAACAAAAGAAAATGAAAAAAAAAGATGTTTATTTTTCCATCAGGGCTTCCTGAGACTGTGGGAGGAAGCAGGTGCACTGAGGCCCAACCTGGGGCATAGAGTGCTGCCTGGTGGGTGTGCTTTTTTGCTGCTTTTTCTGATCCACTGACCACAGTGTTAGTGTCCCACATACCACTGCTGAGGTGCCTGTAATTCTTCTGAGCAGACTGGACTATGACTGCCCACACAACATGTGCTTCCCAACAAGGGAAGGCAGCTCCTTCCCGTAGTCTCGAAGGGAGCCTTCTGTGGGTTTGTCTGCGTGTGTGTGTGTTAGGGATTTCACAAGTCTGCTTAGGCATCACTCAGGCCAACGAGTATTCAATTTCTGCCTGCAGCTGACCGTCACAATGGAAACACCATGTGGGAGCAGCCCTTTGTGGTTTCCTTTCTCTGGCTGTGAAAGAGCCTTGAATTCACCTTCTGCTCTGTACTTTACCACACATTCTCCTTAGGGCCATCGTTGGGCCTGTGGGGAACTAGTGACCACAAACCTGGCTGTGCTTCTGTAGCACTAATCCTGAGAAGTGTCTAGTGCCTTTTGCTAGCCAGCAGTGCCACAGTTCTTAATACTGGTCTATGGGTTTGCATTTCTGAAGGCTTTTTGTCTTTAAGACATATGCTGCTGCATTTCTCTGCCGGACCCTCTTCCCTCCCAAGAGTCTGGGCTCCATTCCTTGACTTTGCCCTTGTTTTTCCTCTGCTCTTCTTCTGCCCCTCTCTAATTGGTCTCACATTTTACAGAGACTTTGTCTCTCCTTCATACAGGGTGAGGATTTTGTGTTAGTGCTTAATGCTCTTGCTGCATCGTGTGATCACTCGCAGCGCAGAAGTATGTGGCAGCATCCTTGGATGTCACATTCTTGATAGTCATAATGGAGAGGTTCTTGTCTCTGCTTATCTCAAACTTGGCTTTGCTGTAACCTTCCTCATAAGAATTCTGCAGCCATGTAGAAGTGCTAGCTATTAACTTCAGACTACTCCTTGAAAGCTGCTGGTACCAGAACATATAGGCAAGTTTTGAACTATTCTCATATCAGGTGAGGTCCACACTCTCTCCGTCTCTCTTGAGGGCATCTTCTGGCCACTGCGTGATGTTGTTTCCTACTCCAGAGCCTGAAGGAGCGAGAGAGAGAAAGTGAAAAGAAGTAAAGACAGTGGCTCCAAAAGCTCCTTCACCTTGCACCTGCCCCACATGGCCAGTAGGAAAGCCACAGTGCAGATGGATCTGCAGTCTCTCACCAGGTAGAAGAGCAAGCAAAATGGTCAGCATGATGAGGAGCAGCTGTCCCAGAAGAGAATGAGGGAGGAGAGAGAGGCTGGAGAGACTGATACCCCTCCTCTTGCTCTGATTTTCCCATCAGCTTGGGCGGAGGACAGAGAAGACATGTTTCACATCTGAAAACATTGTTGTCAAGCCATTAAAAGCAAAAGCAAGCATTTGCGTGGCTGTAAGTTTTGTCTGTCTTTGGCCTGTCTGCCAGAGAAGCGGAGTTCTGAGCTCATGACAAAAAGGTGGGAGTGTTTTCAGACCAAAAATTTCTGTCTGGATGTAGCACTGTCCGTCATTTCATCTTTGTGTATGTCTGGGCCTACCAGCCACAGACACAATCAGTGATTTTTTAGCTCATTTTCACCAGTGGCTATAACTCAGGACATCTTTCCCGAGTTCATTATTGCAGTACATTTAAACATACATTGTTCCATTCTGGAGAGGTGCTCTTAATACATGAAAGACAATTACACCTCACAGCTCTGAACTTCTCTCAGACAACGAAGGCAAAAAAGCTGTGCTCAGTTTGATTAAGGTCTGTTATGCCAGACCTGCTAAAAAGCCTTTCTTCTGGCAAAAATCAGACCTTAGCTCCTGGGCAGTCAAACTACTTCAGAGGCTTAATGGGAAAGGAAAGGTTTTATGGAGACTATGGGGGCTAATTCTGTGATTATGCTCTGTAGGAACTCTGAGTCAAGGCAAAACCATGTGAGTGCTGCTGGGCAAAACATTCTTCTAGATTCAGACACACGAGAGTTTCTCTCTTGTTCCAAGATGAGCATTTTTATTCAGAGTAACTTTGCTGTCTCAGGGAGGAGAAAATGATTGCATGCTCACGGAAAGAAGGACATATATGGAGGACACAATGTGAGATCTGTAGTGTTTCTTTTGTGACTTGTGTAACATTGCTGCCTACTGGAAAGAAGTTAGATAGACAGCTCTTTTATTTTCAAAACTTTTGAGGTTAGTCCCAGAGATGTCCCAGAAGAGCCATAAACCCCACGGTCGAGGTGTGAAATCTGTCCACATGAATTCAGGAGAGCAGCTCTCTGGATCAGAAACTGGAGCCAGTCCACAGATCACAGGTACCGGCAGCTGGAGAAACAAGAGTGAGCGAACTTAAGAACTAGCAACTGTGCCTGGGTGAGTGTCCATGTGAGTATAAGCACTTGCAGGTGTGGGGGTCCGTGAGACCAGGTACGAGTAAATGCAGAGTGTGGAATCTAGGGGCAGCTAAGGGGCAGGCTTTGTGTCTGAACACAGCTGTGGAAAGGATACCAGCTGTGCATGAACACGTACGTAGTTTATTTCAGAACGGGCATATTATGCAGTTGGATTTCACAGTACATCACAAGGACGTTGCTTGGTGGTTTCTTGCTTTGTAAAAATTCGGGAACTCATCACCGAATGCTTACACCTCAACAGTAATCCACTGCATTAAGGACACTACGTGGGAGAGGGATGTTGCTTTAGAACTCTTACCTAGAAAGACACTGATAGGTCTGTGTGTGTGAGACACCTAACATTCTTTGTGCATGTATGAAACATTCCAATCATAGAGTAAATAAAATTACATTCACACCCTGCTTGTTCCTCCTTCTACTTTTTTGTTTCCAAACTATGAATGCTTCAGACTTAGCTCAAAATCAAAGAGAACACTGAGAACGTGCAAGAAGAAATGTCGCAGGGTAGTCAGATATGTACTCACAACTCATCCATGGATAGAAGGGGTAAACTGAATGGACGTTGATTGTCTTATAGTTTATCAGGCTGTAGCAAAGACATAGGTATGAGGCATAAACGGATAGATGTAGCGCATGTAAAACTTCATGCAGAAGAATGCTGGACAGTGTAAGGAAATTCTGAATAAAAATAAATCTGTATTTTTCTGGAATGTGCTTTCATTTTAGGTTGCATACCACTAAATCCCACCTCCCTAGTTCTACTGAGGTCCGAGTTCTGTTGAGTTCTTGAGATTAGGACAACCTTTCCAGGCACAGTGAATATCACTGTATGTCTGGATTTGATTAATAAACTTTAAGGATTGTTATGATATGATTGAGGATCAACAGCTGATCAGAAAAGAGGAATTCAGCAATTAAACGGAACCTGCTTGACCTCTCCTGGACCAGCTCCTCAGCAACCTATGGTTTGTGAATAGCCAGCTGGCCTACGTACTATTTTCCTGTGCTGAGTGCAACTCCCATTCTGAGAGAAGGTACTGGAGAGGAGTTTATGTACAGAAGGCAAGAGACTTTGAAGTGTTGTGTCCACACTGGAGGCACAGAAATAGATAGCTGAATGGTTCTTCTTTACAGATACGATATCTAAAAGAAAGACTTCTAGGCTTAATCGCTTAGCCTTGTATCCTGTGTGAACATCACCCTTATTTTCCTGATTTTCTCCGTATGAATAATAGATTAATTGCAGCCCCTTCCCTGGCTGCTGCAGATACCAGTACATATAATTGTGATTATCATTTTGACTGCATCTCAGGGTAGCATTCTCATCTTCTTTCAGCACCAGACCTGAGTTTTGGGTTATCATAGCTCCTGTGAGACAAAGCAAAAGAAACACAGTTAAAAAGCAGACTACATTCTCCCCACAGCAGAACAGGCATGAAGTCTCAGCTGATGCCTTACTTGCTCCAAAGAAGTACAAGACCATGCACCAAACTGCCCACATTCTCATTGCTGCCTCAGGAGTCAGAGCGCATGCCCTGGTGAGGGACTTACTTGTATAAGTCTGTTTCCATTTCCCTTAAGCCAATAGCAACCATCTCTGCAGCAGCCAGATCTGTGATGAAAACCAAGCTTCTTCCTCGATGACGTTTCAAGCAAACACATTGCTTTACTAGTGCCTGCTAAAATATACAGACGCTTTCAAACTGATTCAGATGGGAAATATTCTATCAGACAGGATAGTATCAAGGGGAAATGGTTTTAAACTAAAACAGGGGAGATTTAGACTGGACAAAAGGAAAAAGTTTTTTTTACAGTAACAGTAGTGAAGCAGTGGCACATGGTACTCAGAGGTGTGGTGGATCCCCCGTCCCTGGAGACGTTCAAGGTCAGGCCGGACAGGGCTTTGAGCTGCCTTGTCTATCAGTAGGTATCCCTCTTTGTTGCAGGGGAGTTGGATTAGATGACCTTTAAAGGTCCCCTCTAACTCAAACGATCCTGTTCTAAGCATGTACTGTGTACTTTGGTTTCTGCAACTACAGCTTCCCCGGCCTCCTCCTCAGCTGGAAAAGAAGGAGAGTAAATATAAATAAAAAGACAGGAAGTGAGACAGGGAGAACAGCTATTTTTTGAAGAACTTTTCTCAAAACAGTTGTTTCTTGTGCAATGCCACCTCAAGCTTGCAAAAAAAAGCACAGCCTAGGAGAAATTGCTTTTTCAGAACTGGAATAGGGCACTGCGGCTGCAGAACTTCAGGAGGACAACATCCACTGAAGATCTGGGTGGTTTTCTACTGGGAACTGGGAAGTGCACAGCTGTGACCAGTCTATAACTGCCTCATTTATTTGCCGGACATTGAAGGCTACTGGTAAGTTCACAGGGCCTTACAATAGCACTCTTCACCCTAAACTAAACATGCCAGGGAGCTGAGAAATGGAAAGAGATCCTTAGGTTATGTTCCCAAGTTTGAAGAGCTGTTTTTCAGTGTTCATGTAAAAGACCTGAGATACAACCGTCACATCATGATTTTCAGGAATAGCTAAAAGCTTACTATGGGAGAAGAAAAAGGAATAACAACAACAACAACAACAAAAATCACTCAGATGTCACTCCCAAAGTAGCCAACACGGCATTTATATTCCTTAGCGCTTCTGTCATAAAATAGAATTCCCAAAACTTTCCCAGGACTGTTGGATCTCTAGTAATAATCCCTCAATGGCAACAGAGTGTGGTAAAAATGAACACTAAATCAGAGGCAGAAGGGAGTACGTCAGTCAACCTGCGAGAGACAGTGCTTTCCCAGTGCTTTCCTCATCGTGTTTCTTTTGCCCGATACAAACAGTGAGTCAATCACAGCCCTGCGATTGTCCTACGGAGAAGAGAGCTCCCTGGTTGCAAGGAATGGTGTGCTACTCTCCTTGCTGAACAGCTCATAGAGTCAGAAGAACACTGGTTTCCAGGGTGTGTAAGGCCCATAGGAGTGATATGTGAAGATGTGAGTCTTTCAGAACTGGCTTTTGGACTGGATTGACTGAGGGAAGCAACTGAAAATAACTTCCTCAGATCTCTCCCCATGCCCATTGCAGGAATACAACGAACACGGGTATCTTTTACACATCTCAATCTCCTCAGCCAAGAACCATAGAATCATAGAATCATAGAAATGCTCAGGTTGGAAAAGATCAACAGGTCCAGCCACAACCTAACAATACTACCCTAACTTTAACAACCCTCTGCTAAATCATGGCCCTGAGCACTACATCCAAATAGTTTTTAAACACATTCAGGGATGGTGACTCAACCACCTCCCTGGGCAACCTATTCCAGTGCTTAACAACCCTTACTGTACAGAATTTTTTCCTGATATCCAACCTAAATCTCCCCTGGCGCAACTTGAGGCCATCTCCCCTCCTCCTGTAACCTTTCACCAGAGAGAAAGAGACCAAACTCCTCTCTCGCTGTAATCCCCTTCCAGGTATTTGGAGAGAGCAATAAGGTCTCCCCTCAGCCTCCTCTTCCCCAGACTAAACAGCCCCAGTTTCTTTAGTCACTCCTCATAGGGCATATTCTCCAAGTCCTTCACAAGCCTTGTGGCCCTTCTTTGGACCTGCTCCAGCTCCTCAATGACCTTTCTGTATTGAGGTGCCCAATACTGAACACAGTACTCAAGGTGAGGCCTCACCAGTGTCAAGTACAGGGGCAGGATTACTTCCCTAGTCCTGCCCCCACCACACCATTCCTGATACAAGCCAGGATGCCATTGGCCTTCTTGGCCACCTGGGCACACTGCTGGCTCATATTCAACTGACTGTCCATCAGTACACCAAGGTCCCTTTCCATCAGGCAGCTTTCCAGCCACTCCTCCCGAAGTCTGTAAGGTTGCCTGGGGGGAGGTTGTTGTGACCAAAATGCAGGACCCGATGCTTGGCCCTCATACGGTTCACTTTGGCCCATTGATCCAGTCTATCCAGCTCCATCTGTAGTGCCTTCTACCTTCCGGCAGATCAGCACTCCCTCCCAACTTGGTGTCATCTGCATACTTACTGAGGGTGCACTCAATCCCCTCATCAAGATCATTAATAAAGATGTTAAATAGAAGCGGCCCCAGGATCGAGCCCTGGGGGACACCACTCGTGACTGGCCTCCATTTTGATTTAACTCCCCCGACTGCAACTCTTTGGGCCTGGCCATCCAGCCAGTGTTTCACCCAGCAGAGCGTATGCCCATGCACACCATGGGCAGCCAGCTTCTCCATGAGGATGTTGTGGGGGACAGTGTCAAAGGCTTTACTGAAGTCCAGGTAGACCACATCAACAGCCTTACCTTCATCCACTAAGCGGGTCACCTTGTCATACAACAAAATCAGGTTTGTCAAACAGGTTGTGCCATTCATAAACCCATGCTGACTGGGCCTGATTCCCTGGTTGACCTTTAATTGATCCATGATGGCTCCTGAGATTATCTGTTCCACGCCCTTCCCTGGCACCGAGGTGAGACTGATAGGTCTGTAGTTACTAGAATCATCTTTCCAGCGTTATTTGAAGATGGGTGTCACATTTGCCAGCCTCCAGTCCACCAGGACATTCCCGGTTAGCCAGGACTGCTGATGATGGAGAGTGGCTTGGCAACCACATCCGCGAACTCCCTCAGCACTCTAGGGTGCAATTCATCTGGCTCCACAGACTTGTGAGTGTCCAGCTTTCAGGCTGTCATGGGGTTATCTGGACCAGTCTATGCCTGTGACAGGGACAGTGGGCCCAAGGGCCCCCCCTTCCCAGCCCTGAAAATGGGAAGGGAAAGGAAAAATACGAATAGACCGTCTAGGGAGGTAAACTTATTTTACTATGATATAATACAATCTAATTGAAATTGAGACTAATAAATCAAATAAAATAGGAGAGAGAGAGTTATCAGAGCACCTGAATACTTCCTGCCTCTTCACTGGTCGGAGAAGAAAAAGGTGAGAGAGACCTCTCCCAGGGGGAAATGATCCCATCCTCCATGATATGCAGGGACAGGTACCCGGATAGAGTATTAACGCTTTAACTCCCAGTGCACTACATGATGTTATGATGTGGAATACTGAAAACCAAAAAAAAATCACAAAACTGTGACATTCCACCCGTTATTCTACATCACTACATCATGCTCAATATATATATATACACACATATATACAAACAGGGATTAAAATGCATTACACATACATGTCCATATACATATATACATAGAATTACTGTCTGCACTCCCCTAACATCATATTCCCTTGTGGTACACATTGAACATCCCCATTTTTCTGCATCACCCACCAAATGGACCCAGGTCCCCGGGCAAAAACAGTTCCACGGAGAGGTTTGCCCCTTCCAGAGGCTAGAAGGACCCAAACCACTTTTCCCAGCATGCTCTTTACATGTACTACAGGGACTTTATCTCCCTCTACAGTATGTAGGAAGCTGGATTGGGTAGGATCATCATGTTTGATAGATCCTCTGGTGTTGACCAGCCAGGTGGCTTCTGCCAAATTCTTCTCCCAGTGCTTAAATGTTCCACCACCCATTGCTTTCAACACGTTTTTCAACAACCCATTGTACCATTCGATCTTATCAGAGGCCGGTGCATGATCGGGGATATGATAAATCCACTCAATGCCATGATCTTTGGCCCAAGTATTTACAAGAGAATTTTTGAAATGAGTCCCATTATCTGACTCAATTCTTTCTGGAGTTCCATGTCACCACAGGACTTGTTTCTCCAGACCCAATATGGTGTTTCGAGCGGTAGCATGGGGTACTGCGTATGTTTCAAGCCACCCAGTGGTTGCCTCCACCATGGTGAGCACATAATGCTTACCATTGCGAGATCGTGGCAAGGTGATGTAATCAACCTGCCACGCCTCCCCATATTTATACTTCTGCCATCGCCCTCCCCCCTTAGAGGTTTCATCCTCTTGGCTTGTTTAATTATGGCACGTGTGTCACAGTCATGAATAACTTGTGCAATAGCATCCATAGTTAAGTCCACCCCTTTGTGTCTAGGCCACTTATATGTTGCATCTCTTCCTTGATGACCCAAGGTCTCATGGGCCCACCGAGCTAGAAATAATTCACCCTTGTTCTGCCAGTCCAAGTCTATTTGAACTACCTCAATTTTGGCAGCTTGATCTACCTGATGGTTGCTTTGTTGTTCTTCAGTAGCTGGACTTTTGGGCACATGAGCATCTATGTGGCGCACCTTTACGACCATATCCTTTATTCGGGCAGCAGTGTCTTTCCACAGTTCAGCTGCCCAAATAGGTTTACCCCTCCGGTGCCAGTTATTTTGCTCCCACTGCTGTAACCACCCCCATAAAGCATTTGCCACCATCCCTGAGTCCGTATATAGATAAAGCATTGGTCACCTCTCTCATTCAGCAACATTCAAGGCTAGCTGGACAGCCTTTACCTCTGCAAATTGGCTCGATTCTCCTTTTCTTTCAGTGGCCTCTGCAACTTGTTGTGTGGGGCTCCACACAGCAGCCTTCCATCTGCGATGCTTCCCCACAATACGATACGATCCTTCTGTGAACAGGGCATATTTCTTTTCATTTTCTGGTTGTTCATTGTATGGTGGGGCTTCTTTAGCGTGCAATACCTCTTCTCCTGGTGATGTTTCAAACTTTTTACCTTCAGGCCAGTCCATGATCACCTCTAAGATTCCTGGGTGACTGAGGTTCCCCATCCAAGCTCGTTGTGTAATCAATGCAATCCACTTACTCCAAGTGGCATCAGTCGCATGATGAGTGGAGGGAACCTTTCCTTTAAACATCCAGTTCAGCACTGGCAGTCGAGGTGCCAGAAGAAGCTGCGTTTCAGTACCGATTACTTCAGAAGCAGCCTGAACCCCCTCATATGCAGCTAAGATCTCCTTTTCACTTGGAGTGTAGCCCTCTTCTGACCCCCTGCTTGACTCCAGAATCCCAGGGGCCGGCCCCGGGTCTCTCCTGAGGCTCTTTGCCACAGCCTCCAAGTGGGACCTTTCTCTCCAGCAGCAGTGTAAAGGATGTTCTTTACATCCTGTCCCGTCCGTACTGGCCCTAGGGCCACGGCACAGGCTATCTCCTGTTTAATCTGTTCAAAAGCCTGCTGCTGCTCAGGGCCCCATGTAAAATCATTCTTCTTCCGCGTAACCTGATAAAGGAGGCTTACAATGAGGCTATAGTTCCAAGCATGCATTCTCCAAAAGCCCACTATGACCAAAAAAGATTATCTCTCTCCTTTGCTAGTGTGTGGAGACATAACAGTGATTTTGTCGATCACCTCTGCTGGAATGTGACGATGCCCATCTTGCCATTTTATACCTAGGAATTGAATTTCCTGGGCAGGTCCTTTCACTTTGCTTCGCTTAATAGCAAAACCAGCTTGCAGAAGAGTTTGGATTATTCGTTCTCCTTTCGTGAAAACAACTTCTGCTGTATCGCCCCACACAATGATATCATCAATGTACTGCAGGTGCTTGGGAGCACCGCCCTGCTCCAATACAGTTTGGATCAACCCATGGCAAATGGTTGGGCTGTGTTTCCGCCCCGGGTCAAACGGTTCCAAGCATACTGAACGCCCCTCCAGGTGAAAGCAAACTGTGGCCTACATTCCGTGGCCAAAGGAACGGAAAAGAAGGCATTAGCAATATCAATAATGGCATACCATTTGGCTGCTTTTGACTCCAGCTCATATTGGAGTTCTAACATGGACGGTACAGCAGCACTCAGTGGGGGTGTGACTTCATTCAGGCCACGGCAATCTACCGTCAGCCTCCAATCTCCACTGGCCTTACGCACTGGCCATATGGGGCTGTTAAAAGGTGAGTGAGTTTTGCTTATCACTCCCTCGCTCTCTAGCTGATGAATTAGCTTGTGAATGGGGAGCAAGGAATCCCTATTTGTGTGGTACTGTCGTCTATGCACCGTTTTTGTGGCAATTGGTACCTGCTGCTCTTTTACCTGTAGCAACCCCACAGCAGATCTCCTGACAGGCCAGACAAAACAGAGAGCTGCTTAATGTTGTCTGTGTCCACAGCAGCTATTCCAAAGGCCCATCGACACCCCTTAGGATCCTTGAAATGCCCCCTTCTGAGGTAATCAATACCAAGTATGCATGGAGCCCCTGGGCCAGTCACAATAGGATGTTTTTGCCAGTCTTTACCAGTGAGGCTTATCTCAGCCTCCACCACAGTCAATTCTTAAGAGCCCCCAGTCACTCCAGAAATATGGATTGATTCTGTCCCTTCATAAATCGAGAGCATTAGAGTGCACTGTGCCCCGGTATCCACCAATGTCTTATATTTCTGTGGTTCTGATGTGCCAGGCCATCGAATCCACACAGTCCAATAAACTCTATTATCCCTTTCCCCCCCCTGACTGAGGGCAGGACCCCTCTATTCATTACCTGTGGTAACTGGAGCAACTGGACTGGCGATTAATTTTTGTGATTCTCTCACCTGTGCCAGTAGTACGGGAGTAGCTTGGCCATGTCTTCTCCATGGTCACGTAGGTAACGTCACAAGGCAACACGCAGCATAGTATTCCTTGCTTGAGCCAGGAAGCGTTTGCCTTTAATAGCTGAGATTTTTGTTGATACAGGTGAGAAGGAGGGTTCATCATCTTTAATTAGTTGGATTTTCATTAGTTTGATCAGCTCATTCATTCCCTTCATTAGGCTCTTTGGATTATCCTGATCTTCATCAGGCGTTTCTGATACTACTACGTGTTTGTCATGATTAGTCAACAGAGACACTTGCTCTTGCACTTTATTCAGTTGGCCTGTTACTTGTGAGATGGCGGAAACGGAAGCGTGAGTTGGAGGTAGCTGTTGTTCATAGGTTTGAAGCATAAGAATCAATTCGAAAACTAAAAGTCTTCTCTGTTGGTCCTCGTATCTGTGAAAAGTTGATGCTAGTGTAGCGGCGTATCTTACTGGTGCTGTTGTTGTGAGTTGCTGCCATGTTTCAGGCACCGTCCCCACTCTCTCAGAATCATGGTCTTGGCGTGGGTCATTAGGAAGAAAATTAGTGTTATACAACATTTCCACCACAGCTATTTCCCTTAAATACTGGATACCTTTTTCGACTGTATCCCACTGTTTTACCACAGGCTTCAAACTGTCTTTGTAGGGATACCTTTCCTTCACAGCTATTAACAGTTGTTCCCAGAGGGTAGCAACCCCATCTCAACATCTACTAATCCCTCTGTCGATAGCTGCGTCTCTGGCAATGCCTCCTAGTTGGTGAGCTTCGTTACCATCTAGAGACAAGCTACTGGCCCCTTTGTCCCAGCAGCGAAGCAACCAGGAAACAAGAGTTTTGTTCGGTTGCCATGTAAACTCCTTTCTTGAGCCTTGGATTTCAGTCAACTTCAGAAGTCGACGAACAGTAATAGAGACCTCCTCTTCATCACTCTCTTCTTCATGTCTCTTAGTTTTTTCTTTTGCCTTTCTCAATACTGGTGGTTCTGAGGAGGACCCCTCACCTGGATCTTTCTCTGCCTCCTCCTCCGCTTCTTTCTTTTTCCGTTCTAGATGCGAGGACACTCGTTTCCATTTCTTGCCTTCCACAGGGGCAACTGACATTGTTACTGGTGTTTCCTGTGATTGATCTGATTTGACTTGGAGATTTCCCCTTTTGGCTTGAACCTCAGCTCGGAAACTCTCTCTCTCCAGAATAGTATTATATAGGGCGCAGTACGCACAAGCCAAGCCCCAAATAAGTTGTACCTCCTTAGATTTGTGCAATCCACACCATCTCTGACTCAAATACTGACTTAGTTTCTTGGGATCCCACAGGTGTTCAAGAGTGAAATCCTATGACATTGCAGGTCCCCACGCTTCTAAGATTTTTCCTAAAACTCTCCATATTCCCTGCCAGTCAGCATTCTCTGGTTTTGGAGGAGATTCCTTCAGCATAACACGAATGTATAAGAACACATTCAGGGGAATTGATATCATGCACACGAGTGCGCCCATGAGCATGATCGCTAGCTCGGTATTCGAATAACGTGAGAAGAGCTGAAAAGGAAACCGGTTTGAACATCGTGGTGTTTGTGAAATTAGCTATTCCATCTGGGATGTAATTGTTTGTGAAGTTAGCTATCCCATCTGGGATGCAAGTGTCAAAATTCAAATTATACCACATCGCATATAAGTACCAGGCAGGTGTCTCCATCAGGGCCCTTATTTGGTTATATACGAACAAGATTCCACAACAAGAAATCGTGAAGTTAATAATGGGCCAATAATTTGCAAAGAACATGATCGCATTCAATGCCTTAAACGACGCCCCTATAACAGAGAGCGGATTCATAGTTGGTGGCTGCTAAAGTGGAGGAAAAAAAATGAAGGGCACTCTGTACAATATCCAGAGTGTGACAGACTACCTTAAGGTTAAAGTAGCAATGCTTCTGCAGTCTCTTTCTCTTTTTTTTTTTTTTTTTTTTTTTTTTTTTTTTTTTTTTTTTTTTTTTTTTTGAGCAAGATAGCAGTGCTCAAAGTTTACAAATATCCCAGAATACTGGCAGTCCGCCTGGACTTTTCAAGGTCAAGTTGTTCAGTGAATACCCGTGAAAGAGATAACTATTCTCAAGGAAGGAAGCAAACAATGAAGCTCTCCAAAAGCAGAGAGAGAGAATTGTTCTAAAAAACTAAAAAGCTAAAAAGCATTTGCCCACATTCTCCACCAAAAACTGTCACGGGGTTATCTGGACCAGTCTATGTCCATGACAGGGACAGTGGGCCCAAGGGCCCCCCAACCCCCCCTTAAAAAGGGGAAGGGAAAGGGAAAGGAAAAAAACGAATAGACCATCTAGGGAGGTAAACTTATTTTACTAACTATGATATAATACAATCTAATTGAAATTGAGACTAATAAATCAAATAAAATAGGAGAGAGAGAGTTATCAGAGCACCTGAAAACTTCCTGCCTCTTCACCGGTCGGAGAAGAAAAAGGCGAGAGAGACCTCCCCCAGGGGGAAATAATCCCATTATCCGTGACGTGCAGGGAAAGGTACCTGGATAGAGTATTAACACTTTAACTCCCAGTGCACTATATGATGCTATGATGTGAATAATGAAAACAAAAAAAAAATCACAAAACTGACATAGAGCAGGTCCAAAACCATCTTATCATGGGTTGGGCAGGGCCTATTCTGTTCCCCATCCCTATCTACTAGCTCAAGGGTCTGTGTGCCCAGGGAATAACTACTCTTACTATGAAAGACTGAGGCAAAGAAGGCATTATGTACCTCAGCCTTATCCTGATCCTTGGTCACCGTGTTGCTCTCGGCATCCAACAAGGGATAGAGATCCTTCCTAGCCCTCCTCTTGCTGTTGATGTATTTATAGAAATATTTACTGTTGTCCTTCAATAGCCTATATAGCGTAGCTTTGCCTGGAAGTAATGTAATATTTATGCAGTTTGGTCAGTCAGGAGACTAGGACCCCAGCATGACAGTGAGTGATCCACCCTGGCACTATGTAAGACTCTTAGAAATTTTGGTCAACTGGAGTATAAGTGGGAGGACCTTTTACAGGACACGATCCCTGCTGATTCCCTGCTCTTGCTATTCTCATCACCTCCCACTCATTTTTTTCTGGGATCAAATAGCATGTTTCATTCCAGCATAACTAGCTTTGCCACACCATCAGGGACCNATTTATGCAGTTTGGTCAGTCAGGAGACTAGGACCCCAGCATGACAGTGAGTGATCCACCCTGGCACTATGTAAGACTCTTAGAAATTTTGGTCAACTGGAGTATAAGTGGGAGGACCTTTTACAGGACACGATCCCTGCTGATTCCCTGCTCTTGCTATTCTCATCACCTCCCACTCATTTTTTTCTGGGATCAAATAGCATGTTTCATTCCAGCATAACTAGCTTTGCCACACCATCAGGGACCAGCTTGGTACATTTACTCCTTCTGACGTGTTATGCCTCTTTGCTCTATATGCTTATAGGAGAAAAGCAATTGATCTGTGCTTAACGGTATGCAGATTGTCAAAAAGATGGCTGAGAAAAAGAATCCAAAAATGCCCAACAATGTAGCTGTACTTTCTCAAGGATACCGTCTGTTGATTTAGGTGTGCTTCCTTTCTGTGAGGAAAAGGTAAATGCTAGGTAAGAGATGCATATCCAAGAAGAAAGCCAGTGGCAGAAGAAGGAAACCTTGATAATATCCTGTCAACACTTTTACCTGTCTTATTACAGAAGAGTGAATGGCCCATCAAAGGTTCATCTCTACATGCAAAGAGACCGTGGGCACAGTGGTAGTGAGGGGAAAACCAAATTTCAGAGTTGAAGATAAAGACAGTCTGTCCAGCCTTGTTCCAGAGCTACCCCGGAAGAGCCATAAAGCTCACGGACGAGGTGTGAAATCCATCCACATGAATCAAGGGGAGCAAGGGGGTCACTTCTGGGTCTCATGGGACTTACTGCCTTTGGCTACGGGACGCAGTAAGGGATGCCAGTGAAGAACATCTGGGGATTGCATGAGACCTATGGGATAGTTATGGGAAGAACCAAAGGCAAGGAAAGGGAGGGATTTTTATGATCTGGGAAGGAATCAAATGGAGGGGAGAAGAAGAGGAATAAATGCATATAAAAGGCAAGTTGCTGGTGAGAATCCTTGTCTGGCTAGGCCCCATGCCTGTGCCTGACCATTTCTTCTTCTCAAGTTCTATTTTTCTGAGTGAGTGACTCTATTCTGTGTGTATGTGCTTTGTGTACAGAGGGCAAAGCGTCACAAACTGGAGCCAGACCAGAGATCACAGGTACCAGCAGCTGGAGAAACAAGAGTGAGTGAACTTAAGAACTAGCGACTGTGACTGTGTGAGTGTGCATATGAGTATAAGCACTTGCAGGTATGGGGGTATGTGAGAACAGCGCAGTGGAATTCCTAGGTCACAGCCTGAGCCAGTACGTGAGCACATGAGTGCCTGGAGCGGGGGAAGCCTAGATCCACCCTCTCTCTCCCCATCTCAGTGGTGTTTCTGGGAACACGTATGCAGTCTGAGTCTGTGTGGTTTTCCCCCTCCCTCTTCTTTCTCTCCCTGTGCCAGAGTTTGAACTGAAGCGGCTGCATTCCTCAGCTCACCCTTTTTTCCAGGCTGTTGCTGGGAGGGTTGAGTTGGATCCTCTTTCTTTGATATCTGGTTCTTTGGTGCCTGTGTCTCAAATCAAAGCTCTCTCACTGCCTTTGTTTGCTTTACATTTTGGCGAGCCAGGCGGGAGCTTGCTGCGGGATGAGATCCCTCATTCCTGCTGAAAATTTCATCAGGTCCGGGCTCTCAGAATCCTCCTCAGGGGTTGCCTCTTTCATGCTTAACTCTCAAATATAGTTTTGCAAGTCCTCCATAGAGGACCACAGGCCCATATTTAATGGGACGTAGCTCTGATTTGGCCATGTTATACGTCATGCACCAGTGTCCCTGAGGAACATTGTGACAACCCGTGGTGCACTGCTGAACTTTTGGGAACTGATGAGCATGAACTCAAACTGCCACAGGTCCTTGAAGAAGTTATGCCTCGAGGCATAAGGAACATCAATTACTGGCCCAAGAGAACCACAAAAAAGACTGCCACTAATTGCCTTTAGTGCATTAACATTTTCTATTGCGGCGGGTAAGGTACATGTGTCGTGATGTACATTGTATTTTGAGCCACAAAACTGCACGGGCTAACCCCCTACCTGTTCAGTCATTGGTTCATGCTGTGAAGGGGTGGAGTGAGGCGGAATTCCTAGATCACAGCCTGAGACAGTTCGTGAGCATGTGAGTGCCTGGAGTGGGGGGAGCCTAGACTCACCCTCTCTTTTCCCTTTCAGCGGTGATTCTTAGAGCGCATAAGCAGTCTGAGTCTGCACGATTTTCGCAGTTCAATTTCCTCTACACAGCTTGCCATCCACTCTGCCCTGAGTCCATAGCATTGCACAGAGTGCAGGACCATTGCACCATAGTGCAGGACCAAACACTTGGTCTTGTGAACTTCATCCCACTGGCTTCAGCCCATTGATCCACATACCCCTGTAGGGCCTTCCTACCCACAGGTGGATCAACATGTCTCCCCAGCTTAGTGTCGAATGCAAACTTACTGAAGGTGCACTCAACTCCCTCATTCAAATCATCAATAAAGATACGAAACAGGATGGGCCCCAACACTGAACTCTGAAGAGCACCACTCATGTTCAGTGTCAGCAACCATACCAGCTGGTTGTAACTCCATTCACCAGCATTCTGTGGGCCCAGCTATCCCGCCAGCTCCTTGTGTATCTGTGCATGCAATGGGCTGCCAGCTTCCACAGGAGAATACTGTGGCAGGCAATGTCAAAGGCTTTGCTGAAGCCTAGGTAAACTGCATCAACAGCTTTTCCTACATCCGCCAGCTGGGTCACGCTGTCATAGAAAGAGGTGAGGTTGGTCAAGCAGGACCCAATCCCCTGGTTGTCCTGCACATGTCATGTGGTTACACTCAAGATGATCTGTTCCATAACCTTCCCTGGCACTGAGGTCAGGCTGACAGGCCTGCAGTCTCCCAGATTCCCCTTAATGACCCTTCCTATAGACATGTACCACACTAGCAAGTCTCCAGTCATCTGGGACCTCTCTGGTTGACCAGGACTGCTGACAGATAGTGGAAAGCGGCTTAGCAGTCACCTCCGTCGGCTCCCTCCCTAACCTCAAGTGAATCCCTTCTGGCTCCATGGACTTGTGACAGTCTAGATGGAGTAGAAGGTCTCTAACTGTTTCCACCCGAATCGTGGAGGGTTTATATTCTGCTCCATAGCCCGGACTTCCAGGTCAGGAGACTGAGTGCCCTCCCTGAGGATAACTGTTCTGACTATTAAAGACAGGTGGAAGGCATTGAGAACCTCAGCCTTTCCCTTATCCTCAGTGGTCATGTTCCCCACCACATCTACTAAAGGACGGAGATTCTCCTTGGCCTCCTCTTACTGTTAATGTATTTTTAAAGACATTTATTGTTGTCCTTTACCGCAGTGGCCAGGTTGAGCTCAAGCTGAGCTTTAGCCTCTCTGATTTTCTCCCTGCACATGCTAGCCAATTCCTCAGGCTCTCCTTGAGTTGCACAGCCCTTCTTTCAGAGGAGGTAAACTCTCTTCTTCACCCAGAGTCTCAGTATAAAAACGTCCCTGTTCAACCACACTGGTCTTCTTGCCCGCTGGCTCATCTTACAGTACAGCCTGCTCCTGCGCCTTTTAGACTTCCTTCTTGAGGAGCATCCAGCCTTCCTGGACCCCTTTGCCTTTCGGGACAGACTCCCAAGGGAACCTCCCTACCAGTGTCCTGAACAGTTCAAAGTCTGCCCTCTGGAACAGGGACTCGACTTTGTCATTCCCAGCCCCAAGCTCTGCAACATCAAAACACTTTCTAACACAGTGTGCCTCACCACTGGCCCTCCTTCCGTGCCTGTCCCTCCTGACAAGCTTACAGCCATTCATTGCAGCACTCCAGTTGTGGGAGTGATCCCAGCAGTTTTCAGTAACGGCAATTAAGGCATAGTTTGCCTGCCGCACGATGGCTTCCAGCTCCTCCTGTTTGTTGCCCATGCTGCGTGCATTGGTGTCCTGGTAGGGACAAATGACCATTGCCAAATGACAAGGAAGGCACTGACAGCCCATTCCCAGAGCTAGGTAGGAATACTTGGCACTTAAGGCCCCAACTAGGGTTGTGTCAACCGTCACTGCGTGCAAGTACCAGACTCATCAGTCTCAGCAGATTTAAGGCATCTGCTGCCAGTTTCCTTACGTAGGCTGCATTGGTGCATAAAGTTTCTCTGTGCCCAGCTGTCTGCAGACAATTCTTCTTGCAAAAACCCTTCCTCCTTGGGCTTGCCATCGCAGAACCCTTGTCCACCCAGTCCTGTGCTCTTGCTTTCACACCGCCATCTCCAAGCAGTTCATTCTGATTCCATTTCTAATCCAGCTGCGTTTGCTCATGTGGTGTGAGTTCCCCCTTCTCCTCCAGGCTATTTCACTGCGCCAGCCTCACTAGCTCCTGCACCTAAACCAGCTTCCCTAGCTTTTGCATGCCACCCAAATTTCCACCTCACCATCCTTGCAAGAATCTTGCACCACTCCCAGTCCCTCTTTGGCCTCTCTTTCCTCCCCTTAACATTCCATCCTAGATTCTCACAGCAAAGAGGCAGCTTCTAGGTTTGGAGATGATAAAATTGTCCAGAACTGGCCCGGTACACACTGCCTTGGGGTTCTTCAAGGGAGATCTTCCTAGCCATTCTCTGAAGATTATGTAAGGGATGACACCGATTGAATACGTTCACTAAAACTGGAACCTTCCATCTGCTGTGATTTCCCTTCCATTCCCTTTCCCTTTCTCTTTCTGTTTCCCTCACCCTCACCCTTTCTGTCACCCTCATCCTTACCCTTTCTCATTCCCTTTCCCTTCCCCATTCCCTTTACCTTTCATTTTCCCTTTCCCTTTCCTGCCGTTTGCTGATGAACTCCCAGGACACTGTCTGCTTCCTGCCTCAGAGGCTGAGGTTGTGTATCTACAGGCTCCATGTATGACCACGGTTCCTCTCCTAATTTTTCAGCGCCATGCTCTCTCAGTACTTTCTCATTTTCTCACTGCCTCCGGCACAAATTCCTCCAGGTCTCCCTCCTTTGTTTCTGAGCTCAGGCACTCTCACAGAAGGCATAACTCCCCTACTTTGCTTTAAAGAAAGGAATCTGACAATAAATAAATAAATATATATATAAAGAGATAGAGAAAGGAAAAGGAAAAAAAGAATAGCAAGAGAATAACTATAAATAGGCAGATAGCGCCTTCCCTCAACACCCTCAACCGAAAAGATGCTCTCCTTCCTTTCTCTCTCTCTCCCTCCTTCCCATCCATTCCTTACTTCTTCCTTCCCCCTTCCGCCTTCCCTCCCTCTGTCCTTTTCTTCCTTCCCTCCCTCCCTGCCTCCTTCCAGTTGATCTTCCTTTTATGCTTCACAGTGCCATCAGGCATCCGGCGTTCTTGCCGCCTATTTGCTATTGCTTACCTTTCCACTGCAGCTAGTCTGGATTACCTCCTAGGCACTGGCGGACCCAGTACTCCTGGCTCCAGTGTCTCTGAGCAAGTGAAGGGGAAAATACCCCTGGCCACGGGTACCATTGGACTGTGCTTGTGGCTTCTCATTGCTGTTCCACCTAGCACCGTAGCTGCAATGGCTACCAGCAGAGCTTTTACATGAACAGTGAGGAGATGATTTCACCCCTGACAGGAGCAAAACAGAACTCTTCTCAGCTGCTGTAGGACCACAGCCAGGGACCTGCTCCAACAGCTCCCTTCTCAGTAAGAAGACCGGGAGTAAAGGAAACTCCTTTCCTGCCTGGCTCAGAAGACTTCTTGAATGGTAGCACAGTGTCACACTCCCGTTGCCTGCCAGCCCCACAACTTGGGAGCACTGCTACCACTGTGCACACCTTAGCCGGAACAGCGGGGAAGGCTGGGGAGGGGCTGGTGGAAGGCTGCAGGGAACCCGACTTGGCTCCGATGAGCTTCAGTCTCCAAAGTAAGTATCGGTAAGGTTCATTTAAGTAAGATTTTTATTTGTGCTATTACCCTCTTAAGAGCAAAAGTGATAAGGGCAGGAGGGGAGCAGGCAAGGAGCCAGGAGGCCGTCTGGGTGTCAGTAGGCTGCAATGGTTTCGTGGATCCAGTCAACGTAATTGCAGACCTTGGTGTAAACTCCGGGATAACCTTTCAGAGCACATCCAATTCCCCAGGACACAATTCCTTGCAGTTCTCCATCGCACGCAACTGGTCCGCCTGAGTCACCCTGGAGAGAAAAATGTAGAGGCATGAACTGATTTAGAAGCAGAATCTCACCTGGAAAGGTAGTGACCCGGTACAAAGAATCTAGGGAATGCACAGGGAAATGCAGCTGGCCCTGAGATGGGAGCACAGGCAGATACCAGTCCTTGTTTGCTGGACTCCCCTAGTTCCTAACAATTCACTGTGACTGTACTGCATGCCCAGCAGATGTGGTTGGACCTGCTATTTCTGGTGAAGTCCATGCTGCAGCCAAACCCTGCTGGAAAGATACTGTGTCAGAAAAGAACACTCAATGATGAGGCATCCTCTCTAGTCAAAGGGTAGTGAGGCGCTGCAAGAGATTGACCAGACAAGCTGTGGATGCCCCGTCCCTCTGGAGGTGTTCAAGGACGGGCTGGATGGGATCTAGGGCAGCCTGATCTGGTTGGCGTCAACCCTGCCTACCCACGGTGGGGGGTTGGAGCTCAATGAGCTTTAAGGTTCCTCGCACCCTAAGCCATTCTACGATTCTATGAGGAGGCCTAAGCACACCGCCAAGTGCTGAAACACACCATACAGCCGGCAGCACCCTGGGGTTGTGAGGCCCAGGGCTCTGCACCTACATCAACTCTTACCTGGCATGAGTCTTTCCCACCCTCCAGGAACCCGACACAGATCATGTTGCTGGTGATATCACCCGGGTAAGCCTCTTGGCACTCTTGGTCACTCAGAATTGGAGCGTTCAGGCACTGGAGAAGTTCAGGGTAATTGTCTACCGGGAGAGTAACGACAACATTTGTTTTTTCCCTGGGACCCAGCACTGTCAGTTAAACAAAAAGACCCGAAGACCTATCTGCGAGAGCCATCCAGCAAAGCAGGGTGGAGCAAACCCTTAAGCTCCATAGGGCAAATTTGAAGTGCATTGTACGCTGAGGCACACTGGCAGGGCAGTGTGGTGACCTTGCAGGCAGACCGAGGAAAGAAGACAGGTGAACTGTGCGTGGGGTCTCATGAACATGGTGGTAGAGCGGGAGAAGCGCAAACAGCTACTTGCAGGGCGTGTTGATACTCACAGCCATTGCTCAGCGTGTTTCCCCACCCTGAAATCAGGCACTCGGTCCCCGCCTTGGCACAGGAGCTGGGCAGAGCTATGGGTTGAATGTCGGCACTGTATTCCACCGCAGATGCCAACTTGATCAACATAATGTCATTATTGAGGGTTATTGAACTGTATTTAGGATGGCGAATGATTACTGATGAACTCCTGACTACTTCGCTGTCTTCCTGCACGTCGATGTTGTACTCTCCCAGCCTCACTTGTATACGGCTGCAAAATTGCCAGCAGAGAAAAACAGCAGTTAGCCGTGGGTTGAACAGCTTTGTGCCGCGTGGGGTATGCAGACTCTTGGAAGAGAGTAAGAGAGAGTGCTGCCCTAATCAAAGGTTAGTGTGTCACAGAGCTCTAGAAACTTTTTGGTTTTGTGGAAGACAGAGTCTGGAAAGCCTTGCCAGATGGGCATCCTGTCCAGCGGATCCTCAGCTTGCAGCTGTGGCAGCGGTGGATGGATGGATGACTGCAGACACCTAGAGCAATGCTTTAGAAAGGGAGATTAAGTTTCCCACTGCAGGGGAGCACGATCCCTAAGCTGTGCTCTCTCTGCACAGCGGTATGTCCTAAATTTGGGACAAAGAAAGGTCCACACGGAAGATCTGAAGGACAGAAAAAGAACAAAATGGTAATGGTAAGCCACGTAGACATGCAAAAGGGGACAGAAAGGCATGTTAGGGTGCACAGAAACGGATGCTAAGAGTGCAACAGTATTGGAAAGATCATGTAAAGCAGTGAGACCGAGGGTAGTGTTTCTCCTTTGGTCCTCATGTACGCCATGCATTGCAATGCCCGTTTGGACGGTCTTCTCTCAAGAGGCACCAGAGTTCCAGATCCGATGTGTTTGCAAGGTTTGACTAGAATCCATCCAGATACACAACCCAATCCATACTCACGATTTATAGCAGTGAGCAGCTGACAAGACCCACTGGCTGTTGATGAGGGACCCTCCACAGAAGTGATACCCAGAGTTCAGGGACACCTGGTAGGGAACTGAATGCTCTGGGCAGGTGTAGCCTCCCACAATCTTGTCATCATCAGCACCTCCAGGGAAAGCAACTGCAAGAAAGAGAATTGGGTTTCACAGCACCAGGCCTGACTCCATTCTCTTCAAGCGTAGCAGCAGCCAGCGAGCTACAGAGGAATTAGCAAGAGCCAAAAGAATTTGAAACTTCAGGAGTCTTCACACAACATCTGAAAGATCCTGCTGAGTTCTTCCTGTGCTACTCTGAAACGTGTGGCTTTGTCTATACCACCTGAAGTCAGGAAGAGAACAAAGGAGTAGAAACTGCCAAAGAACCTCACAGATTAATTGTATGCAGCCTTCACTGTGTTCCTTCCATGGAACTTTTGGAACAGGATGCAACAGCTATGGCATGGTAGACAGCGCAGGGTGGTCATTTGTGTAGAGTGGAAATTGGAAGAGGGCAAGTGCCGTTGAGAATGTTGGCAGGATTTTTAATCTGCTGGGGGGAAAGAAGTGGTGAGCAAGGGTGAAGAGAAACACTGGTAGCAAAGGGATCAGAGAAAACACAAAGGCTCCATGGAGCTGGAGAAGAACGTAAGGAAGAACATGTTTGAATATAGGAAAGAACATATTTGAATGTGAGAAAGAACGTGTTTGTTGAAGCCAATGGAACAGTGGTAGCCAACCTTTGTTGATCGCACATCCCTATCAGCAAAAACCCTTTCAGCACTCCTGTCCCTCCCTGCAATATATGTAGGTTTATTCATTTGCAAGTTACATACATGTACTACCACAGTTCTAAAGTTTTCTTCCCACACTCCAATGGATCATCTTGCATATGCCAGGGTGCATGCACCCCACTTCAGAGACCACTGCACAAGGACTCTGCAGGCTGGAAGCCTGTCTCTGACCACCAAATACAGATGCCAAGTGCAGAAGATGTGAAGCCTATCCCCAGACCCTCCCTGGCCTCCACCAACGCAGGGACTTGATGTTTGTTGGTCAGGCGGGGTGTCTTTCAACCTCATAGCTTTTGAAGGATGGTTTTTACACAAATGTGTCCCCCCATTTTGTGAGGCTGTGTAAACCTTTTGCACGCACAAAAATACTACAGAAAGAGGTTCACAGGTTTCCTAAAAGAAGTGGAATTGCCCGTTGTTTGGTGCAAACCTGCCAAACTACCTACCTTGGTTGGATACTCCCTAATTCTTGTACGGGAAGAGACTGCCAGCCCCTCATAGTTTTATAACCCCCCGTCATATCCTGCCTTCTCTGTCTCTCTAGGAGGCTGACGGGTCCCAGTCTGTGACATAGGCGGAAAGAGAAGAGAAGCAGAATAGTCTGCCACTGGAGAAGGAGAAATGCAGGTAGAGAGGGAGAGGCAAGAGGTTGTGGGAGCAGGTTTGCTGAGACCAGGAGCTTTTGAGAACATACCAGCTGCTCCCAGGCAGGAGAGAATCAGGAAGAGAGAGTTCATGGTGCTTCCACCACCAAGCTCTGTGACATGTACAAGGACTAGCCTCAGAAACTCCTGCACTTTATGCTCCTGGAGAGCTTTATCTTTGCCAGCCCGTGGTCTCTCCAGCCTTAATTTTCCCAGGGCCTTGCATCAGCCTGGACAAATTTACTTATTTTATCTGAGTACGGCGATGATACAGCTGACTGTAATACCTAAAGCAGGAACACTTATTTCTAGAAATGCAAGCTGATGTTGCTTGTCCCTTGGTAATATCTAACACAGCTGCCCTCCATTCAGCGGCCCGCCTTCCTCCAGTGCCTCTGGAGCCACCAGCACTCTGCTGCAG
Organism: Pavo muticus; assembly: GCA_016647715.1. Lineage (NCBI taxonomy): Eukaryota > Metazoa > Chordata > Aves > Galliformes > Phasianidae > Pavo > Pavo muticus. The sequence continues at coordinate 5,421 of JACDJE010001080.1, read as the reverse complement.
CATCACTGCATTAAACAAGATAACTGCTTGCAGATGGAGTTGTATACCTCAGGAGTTCATTTTTGGAAAGAGCCTGAAAAACAGGCCTGTGGGTTGTCCACTTGTAGTGGGCAGAAGAGAGTATCTACCACTCATGAGGGGATATATCTTCTTTAAAAAGAGGAAGAGGGTGGAGAGAAGGTGCCATGCTTTTAACCTGAACTCAGAGGAGTTTGTTCATCTTCCAACAGGATGGCCTGAATTCTTCTCTGAATCGGTCTGTTTGTGGGATGATCTCTGAACTGCACATCACAAACCACCCATTTGCCTCCATGTGAGATCAGTTTGTGCTATGTGCTCATGCGCTGTTGTGCCTGCAGGTATGCACCCCGGGATGCTGGGATTCATGGATGCCTCTCCAGAGAGGCTGGTGGGAAAATGGGGAGAGGTTTAGGAAACGTACATTCATTAGACATTTGTCATCGAGGAGTTAGGAGCTAGAATGCAGGACTACTGCTGCAAGCTCTGGCCTTGGCCTGGGAAAAGGCCTGTAGTGTCCTCTTGTTGATTAAGACAGGTAGCATAGAGAGGCTCACAGAGACCTTTTTCTCTTAGGGCATTACCAGCTGTCCCCCTGTGATGTCTTCAGTGCTGTTCAGAGTTGATTATTTTTTTTTAAGGGGTATAATAAAAAAAGAAATGAAAGAAAAAAGATGTTTATTTTTCCATCAGGGCTTCCTGAGACTGTGGGAGGAAGCAGGTGCACTGAGGCCCAACCTGGGGCATAGAGTGCTGCCTGGTGGGTGTGCTGTTTTGCTGCTTTTTCTGATCCACTGACCATGATGTTAATGTCCCACATATCACTGCTGAGGTGCCTGTAATTCTTCTGAGCAGACTGGACTATGACTGCCCACACAACATGTGCTTCCCAACAAGGGAAGGCAGCTCCTTCCCGTAGTCTCGAAGGGAGCCTTATATGGGTTTGTGTGCGTGTGTGCGTTAGGGAATTCACAAGTCTGCTTAGGCATCACTCAGGCCAACGAGTATTCAATTTCTGCCTGCAGCTGACCGTCACAATGGAAACACCATGTGGGAGCAGCCCTTTGTGGTTTCCTTTCTCTGGCTGTGAAAGAGCCTTGAATTCACCTTCTGCTCTGTACTTTACCACACATTCTCCTTAGGGCCATCGTTGGGCCTGTGGGGAACTAGTGACCACAAACCTGGCTGTGCTTCTGTAGCACTAATCCTGAGAAGTGTCTAGTGCCTTTTGCTAGCCAGCAGTGCCACAGTTCTTAATACTGGTCTATGGGTTTGCATTTCTGAAGGCTTTTTGTCTTTAAGACATATGCTGCTGCATTGCTCTGCCGGACCCTCTTCCCTCCCAAGAGTCTGGGCTCCATTCCTTGACTTTGCCCTTGTTTTTCCTCTGCTCTTCTTCTGCCCCTCTCCAATCAGTCTCACATTTTACAGAGACTTTGTCTCTCCTTCATACAGGGTGAGGATTTTGTGTGAGTGCTTAATGCTCTTGCTGCATCGTGTGATCACTCGCAGCGCAGAAGTATGTGGCAGCATCCTTGGATGTCACATTCTTGATAGTCATAATGGAGAGGCTCTTGTCTCTGCTTATCTCAAACTTGGCTTTGCTGTAACCTTCCTCATAAGAATTCTGCAGCCATGTAGAAGTGCTAGCTATTAACTTCAGACTACTCCTTGAAAGCTGCTGGTACCAGAACATATAGGCAAGTTTTGAACTATTCTCATAACAGGTGAGGTCCACACTCTCTCCATCTTTCTTGAGGGCATCTTCTGGCCACTGCGTGATGGTGTATCCAACTCCAGAGCCTGAAGGAGCGAGAGAGAGAAAGTGAAAAGAAGTAAAGACAGTGGCTCCAAAAGCTCCTTCACCTTGCACCTGCCCCACATGGCCAGTAGGAAAGCCACAGTGCAGATGGATCTGCAGTCTCTCACCAGGTAGAAGAGCAAGCAAAATGGTCAGCATGATGAGGAGCAGCTGTCCCAGAAGAGAATGAGGGAGGAGAGAGAGGCTGGAGAGACTGATACCCCTCCTCTTGCTCTGATTTTCCCATCAGCTTGGGCGGAGGACAGAGAAGACATGTTTCACATCTGAAAACATTGTTGTCAAGCCATTAAAAGCAAAAGCAAGCATTTGCGTGGCTGTAAGTTTTGTCTGTCTTTGGCCTGTCTGCCAGAGAAGCGGAGTTCTGAGCTCATGACAAAAAGGTGGGAGTGTTTTCAGACCAAAAAATTTCTGTCTGGATGTAGCACTGTCCGTCATTTCATCTCTGTGCATGTCTGGGCCTACCAGCCACAGACACAATCAGTGATTTTTTAGCTCATTTTCACCAGTGGCTATAACTCAGGACATCTTTCCCAAGTTCATTATTGCAGTACATTTAAACATACATTGTTCCATTCTGGAGAGGTGCTCTTAATACATGAAAGACAATTACACCTCACAGCTCTGAACTTCTCTCAGACAGAAGCAAAGGATAACGAAGGCACAAAAGTTGTGCTCAGTTTGATTAAGGTCTGTTATGCCAGACCTGCTAAAAAGCCTTTCTTCTGGCAAAAATCAGTCTTTAGCTCCTGGGCAGTCAAACTATTTCAGAGGCTTAATGGGAAAGGAAAGGTTTTATGGAGACTATGGGGGCTAATTCTGTGATTATGCTCTGTAGGAACTCTGAGTCAAGGCAAAACCATGTGAGTGCTGCTGGGCAAAACATTCTTCTAGATTCAGACACACGAGAGTTTCTCTCTTGTTCCAAGATGAGCATTTTTATTCAGAGTAACTTTGCTGTCTCAGGGAGGAGAAAATGNTGTTTCTTTTGCCCGATACAAACAGTGAGTCAATCACAGCCCTGAGATTGTTCTACGGAGCAGAAGAGAGCTCCCTGGTTGCAAGGAATGGTGTGCTACTCTCCTTGTTGAACAGCTCATAGAGTCAGAAGAACACTGGTTTCCAGGGTGTGTAAGGCCCACAGGAGTGATATGTGAAGATGTGAGTCTTTCAGAACTGGCTTTTGGACTGGATTAAGTGAGAGCAGCAATTGAACTTAACTTCCTCAGATCTCTCCCCATGCTCATTGCAGGAATACAATGAACACGGGTATCTTTTACACATCTCAATCTCCTCAGCCAAGAGGCATAGAATCATATAATAGAAGTATTGCTCAGGTTGGAAAGTACCTTAGAGATCATCAGGTCCAACACCAACTTAACCATACTTCCCTAACTTTAACAACCCTCTGCTAAATCATGGCCCTGAGCACTACATCCAAACGGTTTTTAAACACATTCAGGGATGGTGACTCAACCACCTCCCTGGGCAACCTATTCCAGTGCTTAACAACCCTTACTGTACAGAATTTTTTCCTGATATCCAACCTAAATCCCCCCTGGTGCAACTTGAGGCCATTTCCCCTCCTCCTGTAACCTTTCACCAGAGAGAAAGAGACCAAACTCCTCTCTCGCTGTAATCCCCTTCCAGGTATTTGGAGAGAGCAATAATGTCTCCCCTCAGCCTCCTCTTCCCCAGACTAAACAGCCCCAGTTCCTTTAGTCACTCCTCATAGGGCATATTCTCCAAGTCCTTCACAAGCCTTGTGGCCCTTCTTTGGACCTGCTCCAGCACCTCAATGACCTTTCTGTATTGAGGTGCCCAATACTGAACACAGTACTCAAGAGTGAGGCCTCACCAGTGTCAAGTACAGGGGCAGGATTACTTCCCTAGTCCTGCCCACCACACCATTCCTGATACAAGCCAGGATGCCATTGGCCTTCTTGGCCACCTGGGCACACTGCTGGCTCATATTCAACTGACTGTCCATCAGTACACCAAGGTCCCTTTCCATCAGGCAGCTTTCCAGCCACTCCTCCCAAAGCCTGTAAGGTTACCCGGGGGGAGGTTGTTGTGACCAAAATGCAGGACCTGATGCTTGGCCCTATTGAAACTCACACAGTTCACCTTGGCCCATCGATCCAGTCTATCCAGCTCCATCTGTAGTGCCTTTCTACCTTCCGGCAGATCAGCACTCCTTCCCAACTTGGTGTCATCTGCAAACTTACTGAGGGTGCACTCAATCCCCTCATCGAGTTCATTAATAAAGATGTTAAATAGAAGCGGCCCCAGGATCGAGCCCTGGGGGACACCACTCGTGACTGGCCTCCATTTTGGATTTAACTCCCCTGACTGCAACTCTTTGGGCCTGGCCATCCAGCCAGTGTTTCACCCAGCAGAGTGTATGCCCATGCACACCATGGGCAGCCAGCTTCTCCATGAGGATGTTGTGGGGGACAGTGTCAAAGGCTTTACTGAAGTCCAGGTAGACCACATCAACAGCCTTACCTTCATCCACTAAGTGGGTCACCTTCTCATGGAAGGAAATCAGGTTTGTCAAACAAGTTCTGCCATTCATAAGCCCATGCTGACTGGGCCTGATTCCCTGGTTGACCTTTAATTGATCCATGATGGCTCCTGAGATTATCTGTTCCACGCCCTTCCCTGGCACCGAGGTGACTCTGATAGGTCAGTAGTTACCAGAATCATCTTTCCAGCGCTATTTGAAGATGGGTGTCACATTTGCCAGCCTCCAGTCCACCAGGACATTCCCGGTTACCCAGGACTGCCAAAGGATGATGGAGAGTGGCTTGGCAACCACATCCGCGAACTCCCTCAGCACTCTAGGGTGCAATTCATCTGGCTCCACAGACTTGTGAGTGTCCAGCTTTCAGAGCAGGTCCAAAACCATCTTATCATGGGTTGGGCAGGGCCTATTCCGTTCCCCATCCCTATCTACCAGCACAAGGGTCTGTGTGCCCAGGGAATAACTAGTCTTACTATGAACGACTGAGGCAAAGAAGGCATTAAGTACCTCAGCCTTATCCTGATCCTTGGTCACCGTGTTGCCCTTGGCATCTGTAAGGTTAACAGGTTGTAACGTTAACCAGTATACAGAGAAGTCAGGTTAGTAAGAATAGTCAAACAAAGGAAAGGTGCTCACCGGTGTTGTAGGCTCGCAAGACTCCAGAAGGAGCGATCTCCAGGAAGAGATCCTTCCTTCGTGGAAGTCAGCCCTTAAATGGGGTTTAGGAGAGGTGGAGCCTGGCTCCACCCCTTCCAGGCACACAGGTGAATTGCTTTCACCTGTGCTCCCATGGCTGACTCAGTGCTTGCCTCAGGTGGTCAATCAGAGGTTCAGGCCATGATTCAACAGTTCCCATACACTCCACCCCTTCATGGCATGAACCAATGATTGAGTTAACTAAGGGTGAGTCTTTCCTATTATAGAGATCCAACACATCGCGACGCTTATACAATTCCCCGTCGCGATGCATGTTATCATAATTTTAAGGCGAGTGATGATTGATGAATGTTCCTGTTCTTTCTTGGGCCAGTGCTTGATGATGTTACTGGAGGCATGC
>JACDJE010001343.1:6376-29872 GCA_016647715.1 Pavo muticus | reverse complement strand
GTCAGAATGGAACTGTCATGGGGTCACTGTGGAGCTTTTTTAGGTTACAAAGGTACTGTTATTGAGTCACTGTGGAGCTGTATGGGGTCACACAAAGGAACTGTTATGGAGTCAGAATGGAACTGTTACGGAGTGAGAATGGAGCTGAGTGGGGTTACAAAGGAACTCTTATGGAGTCACTATGGAGCTCTATGGGTTCACAAAGTTGCTGTTACAGAGTCATTGTGGTTCTGTATGGGGTCTGAATGAATCTGTTATTAGGTCTCTATGGAGCTCTATGGTGACCCAACGGAACTGTTATGGGGTTGTTTTTTAACTTGTGTTTTTTAGATATTGTTTCCAAGAGCTTTTAAATTCCACTTATGTAAACGTGTTGGAGTTACTAGTAATTGTTTGCTTCTTAACCCTGTTTCACTGAGAATTTACCTGACTAAAGCATGGGAGGGCAAGCTATCCTGGGAAGGTTTAGTTCTCCCCTGTCCAAGGAACACCTCTTCTTTGCAGAACATCCTTCCTGCTGAACTATTTTGGAGGTAAGCAGAGTGAGAAGAAAGTAGCAAGATCAGCAGTGCTGATCTTTACATTAAGATGCTTTACGTAAATATACTGCACATCACTCAGAAGGTCTTATTTTGCTCCAGTCTGATTAACAAGTACTGTTAAGATCCAGCTCAGGAACAGACAGTGATCCTACAAGCTGCTCCGGTTCCTTCACAACACAGGGCATCTGTCACCAGTGGGGTCAGGGGCATGGCTTCAGGAACAGGCCAGCCCTGACAGCAGTGCTGGCAGCACAAAAATACTTTACTGAAAAGCTTAAGGCATCTCTTCTACTAGCAGAGGCATTTTTATCATTACCTGACCAAAGCATGCTGCTGCTATTTAAAATCAACCAGCTTCTGCCTGTCAAGTTGCTTTGAGAGCATTCTTAAAGCCCTTTCTCAGGGAATTATATTCTTTTCCTCCCACGTTCCTGTCGACCACCCAGGAACTGCTTAGGCACTTGTATTTTGTCCACCTGAGCCTCCTGTCAGGACTGTCCCATGTCAGCCCTGTTGTTAATGGCTGGGTGGACATGCTGTTGTGGCTGCAGCTTGATGTGCCTCTCACACTGCTCATCCAGACCAGGCCACCTCCTGTGAAACTCTTCCATCTGAAGGATGTGCTTCTATATCTTATTTTAAAATGGTAGAGAAGATTCTGGAAAATGCAGTAATCCTTCTGTACTGCCATCAGTATGGTGTGTACACACATGATGGTGGATGCCCCACCCCTGGAGACACTCCATGTCAGGTTGGGTGGGGCTCTGAGCACCTGATGTAGGTGTCCTTGTCCATTGCAAGGGAGTTGGACCAGATGGCCTTTAAGGATCCCTCCAAACGCAAATGATTGTATATTTGCTGTCTCTAGGAACTGTTTAAGGGTTGAGACATTTAAAAATCTGCCAGACAGCTTTCCCAGGATACAGAAGTACAGAATTCATGCAGAAGATGCAGAGCTTGAATTGAAAGAAATGGCAGGGTAGCAATTGAATGGTTAATCATGCACAGCCCTTTGTATGTTTAAAAAGCAGCATTTTGGATCATAGCATCAGAAGCAGAATAATTTTCTTCCTCAGTCACTGCTTTGTTTCTGATGTTACAGGAACTACATGAAACGCTGCCTAATGAATAGACCAGTGGTATATGGATTCGTTGAGCAATCTTTGTTAAGGAATATATTTAATTTAACTGGAATGATTCTTTTCTTGGTAAGCAAGTAAAGCACTGAATTCCATTATGAACCTGACAGAAATATTACTAGAATTTGAATTAATGTTTTCAGTTGCATTTATTTTTTTCTAAAAAAAATTAAATTTGCTTCTGATTGTCATTCAAGTAGTCATAAGAGGACTAAAACACTGTTTTGATTTTCTTCTGTGTCCCTCCTTTAATAGGTTTAAACATTATTAGCCAGCCCGAGTGCCTACAGATATCTAAAGGAAGTCTACAAAATAATGGGAATTTGTGCCAGGTCCTGTTGTTGAGAACAGACACAAGGAGAAATAATGGAATTATTTTCTGAGTAACTAGGAAAATAATGTGTTGATGACACACTGCAGCCATGGGGGGAGCACTGCACTGCTCTCAGGCGGCAGCAGCAGAGACTGTGCTTCCTTCAGCATCCGATGCAGGGCTGTATGGGGCTGTAAGGGGCAGATTCTGAGTTATTGTTCCATCCCATTAACCTCCAGCATGATGCAGACCCTACAAGAGAAGTCTAATTGATTCAATATGCCTGATTCTGATCAATTTGCTGAAAGTTCTCTCAACCCAGATAATGACAAACTCTTGCTCCAGCTTCATTGCTTTTTAATTTTATTACTGCTTCCTCTTGGCTTGATTTGTCATCCCTACTTATTGAATTCCTGCTTGTATTCCATATCTTAATTAAAAGCTTGTTTCTTCTGCTTTTCTCAGTAATCTTTCTCATGCTTTTGGGAGTTTGTCCTGTAACTTAGGCTCCTCCTTATGCTTGCCATCACAAGAGAACACAAGCTTATGTTTGGACCACTGTCTCAAAGTACAGAAAAAAGCCACTAACGCTAATCTGAAGAGCTCTCCACCTGCCTCAACAAATGTCCACAGACAGCTTTTCCTCCCTGTGAAGCTTCTCAACTCTTCAGTAAGAAACAGGAGAGAGGCCACAGCAGATGCTATAGGAATAAGTAGAGTAATCATTCATGGGCACAGTTTGAATTGCACATGCCTGCTTGAAATATTCATTATAACATCAACCAGAGGCTGTTTCTCAATTTCCAGGAAAACTTTGATTGACTTTCACATTCTTGATCAATGTGAACAGACTCTAAGTGATAGACTAGCACTCTAGTTTAGGCACTACATGTCAGTTCCACTGGAAAGGTGCTGGTGTACTTGATCCAGACACAAAATTTACATTATCAGCTTGGAGAAGAGAAGGCTCCGGGTAGACCTCATTGCGGCCTTCCAGTACTTGAAGGGAGCATATAAACAGGAGGGGAAACGGCTGTTTACGAGGGTGGATAGAGATGATAGGACAAGGGGGAATGGCTTTAAACTGAGACAGGGGAGGTTTAGTTTATACATTAGGAGGAAGTTTTTCCACACAGAGTGTGGTGACGCACTGGAACAGGTTGCCTAAGGAGGCTGTGGATGCCCCATCCCCGGAGGCATTCAAGGCCAGGCTGGATGTGGCTCTGGGCAGCCTGGTCTAGTGGTTGGTGACCCTGCACATAGCAGGGGGGTTGAAACTAGATGATTATTGTGGTCCTTTTCTACCCAGGCCATTCTATGATTATCGTCTTAATAAAATGAGTATCAAATGTTCTATACACAGAGCAGAGTAGATGAAGCCTGCAAATGATCTGTCTCAGAGTGGTTATTTATAATACTCACACAACACCTGCTGAGAAGATACAAATGGAAAACTAGGCTTTCTTTGAAAAATCACTTTCTTTTGTCTTATAAAACCTTGCTCAGATAACTTTGCTGAGTGATCAGTTGTTCTTGCATTATAACACAGTAACTAGTTATTCCTTATTCACATTAATTTAATGGCACATTTTTTTCCATTTTGGTTCTCTAATTCAGGCTGAGGAGGTCTAATTAAATAACAAATTATTGGGTACAAGGTTACAGTATTTATGACTTCTAAAAATGCCACTGTACATTTATTTTTGAGACTAGTGGGCTGAAGTTGTACAGTGGAATACTGCTGTTGCAAGATCTTGCAGGGGAGTTGGACTAGATGACCTTAAAGGTCCCTTATAACTCTAAAGATTTCATGTTTTACTAATTCCAAATATTCTGAACACAGAGTTGACATTTTCAGGCAGCTAACTGCAATGAGTACCAGCTCTTTCTTATGTATCTAAATTAGAGTGTATCCCATATGCCTATATATATGCACACTGATATTTGCACAGGTAGGGTTACTGTACTTTGTGGACATACCAGTATCTTGGACGGATGACATCCTTTGCAGTGCTTCGATGGCAGCCCTAAAATTTGATATTCTGAATATTTTTCCATTAGCAAATTGTCACTAAACAAATAGCTACAGGTTCTGAAATGTTTCCATCCTTTAAATTTTTCAGAAGTGATNTTGATGCCCTAACAATAAGCAATTAAGTTTCACATCTCATAGCTTTACAATACAGACTGGAGGACCGTACAAAATTGCATGTATTTATATGCAATTGCTGTGGGTTTGTTCCAGAAAGCCAAATAATACTTTGCAGAAATGAGGAAGTGTAAAGGTACTCCTGCCCCAGTAGATTCAAATGTTTCCTACAATCCAATCCACTAGAGAAACGCTGGGCCCATACCACACATGAACTTACAAGCACCCCTCAAGAGAGAGCCAAAATCTGAAGAACCCAAACACCTCCACTCAGGATACTCATAGCACCAAACCAGAAAGGATACTGCAGAAACAGACAAGGCCTACAGCACTTCATGGAGTGAAGATGGGAAACAGCTGGTCAAGGCTAAAGGTAAACTAGGTCCCCAGTTCAAACAATGCTGCTTGTTTATTCCTAGCACAGCTGGGGATAGATTACACAGCAGTGGGAACTAGATAATCTTCAAGGTTCCTTCCAACCCAATCCATTCCATAATTTTTCCAGACTAAAACTTGAATGAAATTACAACACAATCTCAACGTGCTACAGATTTCAAGCTGTGGTATTAAAGTATGTCATATTATCATGTGTGTCCCTGAATACAGCTTATAAAGTACATGAAAAACATAATCACACTGCTGCTCTGCTTGTTTTTTTCTAAGATGTTCAGTAAAAACCCCAACAATTCATATCATGGTCATGATTACTACATAATGTTATGGCATTTAAACAAAGAAATTAGCAGCAAGTTTGTTTTTCAGCACCATTTTTTTCTGCATTTCCTTCAAAATCCTGCAGCGACTGGAAGATTTTTATATGAATTGGTATCTTTAAAGAATAATGCCTCTAAATAAAAAAACAAGTTTTGCATCTTTGAATCAGTTCCAAAACATAANTTAAAAATGATAGAGAGCATTAAACTTTGCACAACAGTCACTTAAACAGCCCTAAACATGAACACAAATTCTCTACACCAGAGAGTGCTTAATATGCAATATTTAATATTAAGATATGATAAAAATCATATGCAAAACCATGTTTAAAGCATCTAAGAGTTTACCCGTGTCACAGGGTTATCTAGCTCCATCTGTGTCCATGACAGAGGGACAGCAGGCCCACAGGCCCAAAAAGGAGAGGGAAGGGGGGGGTGTTGATGGTTTACAGGCTGGTTCAGCCCAGTTCTGTGAGAAATGGGGCAGGTGACCCACAGATCCACGCCCTGGGAAAGGGAGAAGGGTAGGGAGATGGGAGATAGATGGGCCTAAAAACAGAACAGTGGCAATGATCTGAGAAGGAAAGTTAATTTACTAAATATGATATTGGAATGCAAGATAGCATAATAGAGTATATAATTGGAACTGGGGCTAATAAATCAAAATGAGAGAGAGAGAGAGTCTGAAACTGAAGGCCTTACTCTGAAGTGAAGGCGAAACAGCTGGGGAGCACACAAACACACTGCCAGGCAGCAAGAGAGAGAGCGAGTCCCATGACTTGCCAGGACCTTTATTTTCCCCTCTGAATGCAAAGTCCTCTGGGGTATGTAGTTCTTCTCTTCTGAGAACCAGGTATTTGGAAAGTTGGCAGTCCATGGAACTGGAGTATTAACTCTTTAATTCCTGTGCTTTACATGATGTTATGATGTGGAATACCATTAACAAAAATCATAAAACTGTGACATTCCACCCCTTATTCCACATCGCTACATCATGCTTATTATATATACATGTATACAAACAAGCAATAATTAAAATGCATTACACACTTAGATCTATATACATATATATACATGGAATTACTGACTGCACTCCCCCAACATCAGATTCCCTTGTGATATACACTGAACATCTCCATCTTTCTGCATCACCCACCAAGTGGACCCAGGTCCCTGACCAAAAACAGTTCCATGGAGAGGTTTGCCCTTTCCAGAAGCTGGAAGGACCCAAACGGCTTTTCCCAGCATGCTCTTTACACGTACTACAGGGACTTTATCTCCCTCTACAGTATGTAGGAAGCTGGATTGGGAAGGACCATCTTGATTGATCGATCCTCTGGTGTTGACCAGCCAGGTGGCTTCTGCCAAATGTTTCCCCCAATGCTTAAATGTTCCGCCATCCATTGCTTTCAACATGGTTTTTAACAACCCACTGTGTCGTTCAATTTTACCAGAAGCTGGTGCATGATAGGGGATATGATAAATCCACTCAATGTCATGATCTTAGGCCTAAGTATTTGCAAGGAAGTTTTTGAAATGAATCCCATTATTTGACTCAATTCTTTCTGGAGTGCCATGTCGCCACAGGACTTGTTTCTCCAGACCCAATATGGTGTTTCGGGCGGTAGCATGGGGTACTGCGTATGTCTCAAGCCACCCGGTGGTTGCCTCCACACTTACCATCGCAAGATCATGGCAAGGTGATATAATCAACCTGCCACGCCTCCCCATATTTATACTTTTGCCATCGCCCTTCCTCCCAGAGAGGTTTCATCCTCTTGGCTTGTTTAATTATGGCACATGTGTCACAATCATGAATAACTTGTGCAATAGCGTCCATAGTCAAGTCCACCCCTCGGTCTCTAGCCCACTTATGTGTTGCATCTCTTCCTTGATGGCCCGAGGTCTCGTGGGCCCACCGGGCTAGAAATAATTCACCTTTGTTCTGCCAATCCAAGTCTAGTTGAGCTACCTCAATTTTGGCAGCTTGATCTACCTGATGGTTGTTTTGTTGTTCTTCAGTAGCTCGACTCTTGGGCACGTGAGCATCTACATGGCGCACCTTTATGACCATATCCTTTATTCGGGCAGCAATGTCTTTCCACAGTTCAGCAGCCCAAATAGTTTTACCCCTCCGCTGCCAGTTATTTTGCTCCCACTGCTGTAACCACCCCCATAAGGCATTTGCCACCATCCATGAGTCCGTATATAGATAAAGCATTGGCCATCTCTCTCGTTCAGCAACGTCCAAGGCCAGCTGGACAGCCTTTACCTCTGCAAATTGGCTTGATTCTCCTTTCCCTTCAGTGGCCTCTGCAACTTGTCGTGTGGGGCTCCACACAGCAGCTTTCCATCTGCGATGTTTCCCCACAATACGACACGATCCATCCGTGAACAGGGCATATTTCTTTTCATTTTCTGGTAGTTCATTGTATGGTGGGGCTTCTTTAGCACACGATACCTCTTCTGCTGGTAATGTTCCAAACTTTTTACCTTTAGGTCAGTCCATGATCACCTCTAGGATTCCTGGACAACTGAGGTTCCCCATCCGAGCTCGTTGTGTAATCAGCGCAATCCACTTACTCCAAGTGGCATCAGTAGTGTGATAGGTGGAAGGAACCTTTCCTTTAAACATCCAGTTCAGCACTGGCAGTTGAGGTGCCAGAAGGAGCTGCGTTTCAGTGCCAATTACTTCAGAAGCAGCCCGAACCCCCTCATATGCAGCTAAGATCTCCTTTTCAGTTGGAGTGTAGCCCTCTTCCGACCCCCTGTATGCTCGACTCCAGAATCCCAGGGGTTGGCCCCAGGTCTTTCCTGAGGCTCTTTGCCACAGACTCCAAATGGGACCTTTCTCTCCAGCAGCAGTGGAAAGGATGTTCTTTACATCCTGTCCCATCCGTACTGGCCCTAGGGCTACAGCTCGGTCTATCTCCTGTTTGATTTGCTCAAAGGCCTGCTGCTGCTCAGGACCCCATGTAAAATTATTCTTCTTCCACATCACCTGATAAAGGGGGCTAACAATAAGGCTATAGTTTGGAACATGCATTCTCCAAAAGGCCACTACACCCAGAAAAGACTGTGCCTCTCTCTTGCTAGTGGGTGGAGACATGGCAGTGATTTTGTCGATCACCTCTGCTGGGATGTGATGATACCCATCTTGCCACTTTATACCTAGGAACTGAATTTCCTGGGCAGGTCCTTTCACTTTGTTTCGCTTAATAGCAAAACCAGCTTGCAGAAGAAGAACCAGCTTGCCCATAATGGCAAGGAAATTAGACTAAATAACACAGACAGTAAATAGATTTCCAAGGTTACCAAAACACTAAAATTTTACGATGTTTGCAAAGCATCTATTTTCAATTAAAAATAAAAGCTAATTTTCTCATGAAAGGAAAGCAACAAGAAAAACAGAAGTAAGATTTAGGAAATATTTAGTTCTGTAACTACAATTAGATGCAAAGTAGCAAGGATGCAGTCGTCTTGATGTGCTACACCAAGGTGACAGGAGCTCCTCAGAAGACATTTTAACAGTGACATAAGTTAAAAGTAGCTGATTTTTCTGCCCATAAGGACATAAAAACTCATAAACCTTGATGTATGAAGTGTCTGTTAGTAGCAAACAGTTGGGCTGTGACAGCATCTAAAACTGACATAAACCACATTATGAGAAGCACAAGTGAAAACCCAGTTACATGGCGGAAGTCTATTAACTGGATCAGGTCTTTCTTGATGCTAAAACTTGCTTCATCGAAGTAGGTACAGCGGATATGGAAAAACTGGCAGTTGCCAAGTAAAAGTAATTTAATATAAAAGGCATGATATACTAAAGAATAGCATGGATCGATACCACAAAAAAAAAAAGTATGATTGTACATGCATAAATAGATACTTGTACATACCCTCCTTGCTGTTCCATTCGCTTCACCAAATCCATTGTTGTTTACCAGCTTACAACGAATACAACAGGCACTAAACTACAGTAAGTGTAATCAGTGGAGAAGGAAAAACAGAAGGCAATCACTTCACTTCAATGTCTACAAAGTTGGAAAAGCACAATACATGTTCAGAGTGAATAGCCTCCCAAAAGGCAAGAAAATGCTGCGTATGTTGCTAGAACCGCAAGTTGCAAGTGCTTAATTTAGAATTTTTCAATGTTTTTTGCTCATATTATAAACATAATATGAAATGCTGCCAACCTCTAAAAATATTCAAACATTTTTTGTTCCATGCAGCTTTGCTTATCTATAAATAGTAGCTTTTTTTAATGGATTTAAGAACTAAATTTCAACTACTTCACTTAAAAATGCTAGACACAAACATCTGAAACAGAAGATGAGGGCACGCATACTCTCTGCAAGTACATCTCTAGGGACTCACCACAAGCCAACAGCCTGAACTGTTCCTTTGAGCTTGATGGCACAGTATGCTTCGAGGATACAAACTTTGATAGGGTTTTACACAACAAATTCCAGCCTTGCAATTGCACACAAAAACAACTAGAAACCACAGTCAAAGCATCCTGGAGCCTGTGGCCTTTGCATTCCTGGGGCTCTTCCTTGTCCAGGATCAAAGCTGAGATGTGTAAGGACTGCTGGGAGCAGCTTTTGCTCTGCAATTCCTGAACAAGTGTACCCCTCCCCTCTGTAAGTAAGGAAAAATGAGTCATCTGTTAAGAGGCCACCATTTTTCCTTGGTCCACAAATACAAAATGTCAGGTTGCTCTTGCAAACAGGCCCTTTGGTACAATAAGCAGCACAAACCTTCAGTGTTTCAAGAGAAGAAATCTTTTACATTTTTAAGACACGTTTTGCGGTAAGCATCGAGAACGCGAGAAGCATCTCCTCAGCTAAAATACTGCACTTCACAACCACTTGCTACCAAGATTACATATTTAGCTAAAGTAGAATCCATCTGTCATTGCATAATTCTGGAATACTGCATTAAACTTCAACCTTCTATTTGAAAGCAAGGGGTCAACATAAAAAATGAAATTAATTGCTAGCATGCATCATTTTGACTATCATTTTATTTTCATTCCAGATGCAAAAATGCTCAGGGATCAGGTCAGACTGTTGAACCGGTATTTAGTCAAATCTGAATTGTGATTGAAAAAGAAAATTCTAATGTAGATAAAATACAGAAACATATATAGAGATAATAAACAGGCTGCATTTCACTAGCTGCTTTAAAGGACATAGGAGTGAATGTATTTATTTTTCCAGATAATAATAATTTTTACTAAGAATATGAAGGAATAAAAAGAATTGTGGAAGAAGAGCAGTGAGCTTAGGAAAGCAAACTGATAATGAATACAGGGAAAGGAATAATGAGGTCTTGGTCCTACTTGATTTTTCTTTCAGTTACATATGCAAAAAATTAACAACAATAAAAGGAAATATTCCACGTCAGTTGTTTGACTGATATAAAAACACAGAGCTTTGCTGATACGAGCAGAGCCATGATCATTTAGATCAGCTGCAGAATTTTCTCTCTTTAAACATTTGCTGTCAGACTGTTGTGTATAAACAGCTCTATAAACAGAACTCTGTTGGTTCAGCATTTTAACATTAAAGCCGTATTTCAAACTCAAAACTTCAGGAACATCTCAGAAATCAGTGGAATACTTATCTTCATAATATTCGTGACCATCTTGAAAACGTAGTTTGGAATAAATACATATTTGAACCAAACTTCCTGGCACATCGCCATAATGGATTTTTAATAGATAAGAGTTGCAAAGAGATGGTGGTTTGTTCATTTTCTTTATTTTCCTATTGGCAAGGCAAAAAGGCAAATCCAATAGGGAATGTGCTAAAAAACATTTAACAAAGCCGATATTTGAGTCTTCCCAAACAAGAATTGTAATTGATGCCCTAACAATAAGCAATTAAGTTTCACATCTCATAGCTTTACAATACAGACTGGAGGACCGTACAAAATTGCATGTATTTATATGCAATTGCTGTGGGTTTGTTCCAGAAAGCCAAATAATACTTTGCAGAAATGAGGAAGTGTAAAGGTACTCCTGCCCCAGTAGATTCAAATGTTTCCTACAATCCAATCCACTAGAGAAACGCTGGGCCCATACCACACATGAACTTACAAGCACCCCTCAAGAGAGAGCCAAAATCTGAAGAACCCAAACACCTCCACTCAGGATACTCATAGCACCAAACCAGAAAGGATACTGCAGAAACAGACAAGGCCTACAGCACTTCATGGAGTGAAGATGGGAAACAGCTGGTCAAGGCTAAAGGTAAACTAGGTCCCCAGTTCAAACAATGCTGCTTGTTTATTCCTAGCACAGCTGGGGATAGATTACACAGCAGTGGGAACTAGATAATCTTCAAGGTTCCTTCCAACCCAATCCATTCCATAATTTTTCCAGACTAAAACTTGAATGAAATTACAACACAATCTCAACGTGCTACAGATTTCAAGCTGTGGTATTAAAGTATGTCATATTATCATGTGTGTCCCTGAATACAGCTTATAAAGTACATGAAAAACATAATCACACTGCTGCTCTGCTTGTTTTTTTCTAAGACGTTCAGTAAAAACCCCAACAATTCATATCATGGTCATGATTACTACATAATGTTATGGCATTTAAACAAAGAAATTAGCAGCAAGTTTGTTTTTCAGCACCATTTTTTTCTGCATTTCCTTCAAAATCCTGCAGCGACTGGAAGATTTTTATATGAATTGGTATCTTTAAAGAATAATGCCTCTAAATAAAAAAACAAGTTTTGCATCTTTGAATCAGTTCCAAAACATAAGTATTCCAAGACATAATATAGTCAAATCAGTAAGACAGAGCGTCAGAATAGGATGAATTAGTAAATACACACAGAATACTGACTCCCTTTCTCCACCATCACAGTAGTGAACTGCAGTTTACAATGATGCAAGTTTCATACCTAAACCAGCAAAATCAGTAACTATAAAATCATCTGGCTTTATTTAATAGGATCCTTTGATATCCCTGAAATGTAGAAATAAACATTTGCAGATTTTCTTTCATGCTAAAGGTTTTTTTTTTTTTACTTCCCTGAAAAAAGTTACGATAAATGTTGGACATACATTTTGCATTTTGCAATAGTCGTTGATATATACAGCTGTGCTTTTGATTATACAAGACAGTAGCACCATCTACTGGTAAGAAGGTCTTCAAACTTTAGAAAAAGCTGTGGAGAGTGATCCAGCCAAAATGATGCAAAATGCTACTAAGAGTAATACGTAGTTTTTCAGGCCCTGGATAGACGAAAGGAGAGAAAAAAAGAAAAATATATCATAATTGATATCTCTTCACACACACAAAAAAGGAAACTAAAAAAACATTTAATTTTATGATAAAACGAATCTATCCGTTACATGAAAAGGTAATCTCATCTGTAATGGCAAATTACATATCCATGAACCTTGCACAGAATAGCTAAGGGAATCTTAGGGCTACACTGCTATGCTTCAAGTTCCACTAGAAAAATAATTTCAGCCATGTTACGTTAACATCTAGTAAATTAGCCTGTTCTGTGCATATCAGTTTAGGAATCTCTATATTGCCCATCAGAAGGGCACTCTGCCTCACTGTTTGGTCCTTTGGGGAATTTGATCCTGGTTTACTGGTCCCATGTGATTTTTGGGACAACTGCTAACTTCCCTGCCCCCACCGAAAGAACTAGCTCAAATAAGGGTTATGCTTGGCATCCTGTTTCTTGATCCTGCTACAGCCTTTATTTATTTCCCCTGCTGCTCATAGTTATGGAATTCCAATCTTCATTCCTGTAAGACTTGTTCAAAGTTCTTAATTTTTCTTGGAAAACTTAGCGCATGACACAACTTTCAGCTTCATAATGCAATACTTGTAAGGTGGAGAAATTGAAGAGAGACAGCTCTTTATCAAGTAATGCTGCTCTACAAGCTAGAGACAAGCACAAGAGAGACCAGGTGAAAGATCTACTAAGATTACCTTGATTTCTTTAAATACAAGGACTCCCCACATTGCAGCAATAAGGCCAGGACCCTAAAGAATAAGATTCATTTGTACATTACAGCATTTCCTTAAAATGTTCCACATTCCCATTATTGTTTTAAGGGTGTTTGCATTTCAATTGGATAGCAAGTTTATGTCTTTCCATCCTGTATAATTACAGCATTCATGGAAAAAGCATTACCATCACCAAAGTGATCGTATCTTACCTTAGAAGGTAAGATACAATAAATAATCAAGAAGGGCTAATGAAGTAAAAGACTGTTTTTACAGAGGGCATAATTTCTTTCTAAATTACACTGTAGAGTCTGCACTAGCTGTTACACACTCTCTTAGAGACTCCAAATAATACAAACTACAGACATTCATCTTTCACCACATTTCAGAGGACTATTCAGTTTTTTTTTGGCAGCCATCAAGGATATTCCTAACATTTCCTCTACTACGACTAATCCGTTCAACAAAGTTTGATTTTATCGCTTGGTATGATATCAAGAGACTGGAACATTAACGTTATTTCCTGTATTTCAGGGATCTGGACAAAGCACAAAGCCAGACAGTTAAGACAGGTCAGGAAAATTAGTGTTTTATCTGTGATGTTGTCTTACAGGTTTCCTAGCTAACAGCAAACAGTGGTAAACGACGAAAATTTCCAGACATTCCCGGTAATACAGTTTTTCTCCTTTGTGTGCAATGACCTGAATTCTCACATCTGGTAAGAAAATGTCTGGAACTCTCTGCAAATGCTTCCCATTACAGCTGCTCTCCGAAACACTTGACAGATGTTTGGACAGTCATCTTCCTCTCTCTATCTTCAGCAAACTCAGTAGGACAGAAATTTATAGCAGGAGAAAACAGTACCTTATGCTGAGTGTGTTTACACATGCTATTTCTTAGTGAAATTGCAAAGTATTATTTGCATAATAACTAAGGTGCTATTTCACTTATCTAGATAACTTACATTGCCAGAGGAATGCATTTTTTAAATGAAACAAATTGTTAAAGGGACCTGATGAATAACTGAAATTCCCTCTAGGGTGAAGTAAAGGAGCAATTCCAAAACTGCAGGGAAAGACAGGCAGCTTCTCAACAGTGCTGTCTTTAAAATTTTTCATTTAGTGATTTACTGTGTCCAGTTCTGGGCTCCCCAGTACAAAAAAAGACAGGGATCTCTTGGAAAGAGTCCAGCAGAGGGCCACAAAGATGGTGAAGGGCCTGGAGCATCTCCCCTATGAAGAAAGGCTAAGTGAACTGGGTCTGTTTAGCCTTGAGAAAAGAAGACTGAGAGGGGACCTGATCCAGGTCTATAAATATCTAAGGTGTGGGGNTAAATTTCAACTACTTCACTTAAAAATGCTAGACACAAACATCTGAAACAGAAGATGAGGGCACGCATACTCTCTGCAAGTACATCTCTAGGGACTCACCACAAGCCAACAGCCTGAACTGTTCCTTTGAGCTTGATGGCACAGTATGCTTCGAGGATACAAACTTTGATAGTGTTTTACACAACAAATTCCAGCCTTGCAATTGCACACAAAAACAACTAGAAACCACAGTCAAAGCATCCTGGAGCCTGTGGCCTTTGCATTCCTGGGGCTCTTCCTTGTCCAGGATCAAAGCTGAGATGTGTAAGGACTGCTGGGAGCAGCTTTTGCTCTGCAATTCCTGAACAAGTGTACCCCTCCCCTCTGTAAGTAAGGAAAAATGAGTCATCTGTTAAGAGGCCACCATTTTTCCTTGGTCCACAAATACAAAATGTCAGGTTGCTCTTGCAAACAGGCCCTTTGGTACAATAAGCAGCACAAACCTTCAGTGTTTCAAGAGAAGAAATCTTTTACATTTTTAAGACACGTTTTGCGGTAAGCATCGAGAACGCGAGAAGCATCTCCTCAGCTAAAATACTGCACTTCACAACCACTTGCTACCAAGATTACATATTTAGCTAAAGTAGAATCCATCTGTCATTGCATAATTCTGGAATACTGCATTAAACTTCAACCTTCTATTTGAAAGCAAGGGGTCAACATAAAAAATGAAATTAATTGCTAGCATGCATCATTTTGACTATCATTTTATTTTCATTCCAGATGCAAAAATGCTCAGGGATCAGGTCAGACTGTTGAACCGGTATTTAGTCAATTCTGAATTGTGATTGAAAAAGAAAATTCTAATGTAGATAAAATACAGAAACATATATAGAGATAATAAACAGGCTGCATTTCACTAGCTGCTTTAAAGGACATAGGAGTGAATGTATTTATTTTTCCAGATAATAATAATTTTTACTAAGAATATGAAGGAATAAAAAGAATTGTGGAAGAAGAGCAGTGAGCTTAGGAAAGCAAACTGATAATGAATACAGGGAAAGGAATAATGAGGTCTTGGTCCTACTTGATTTTTCTTTCAGTTACATATGCAAAAAATTAACAACAATAAAAGGAAATATTCCACGTCAGTTGTTTGACTGATATAAAAACACAGAGCTTTGCTGATACGAGCAGAGCCATGATCATTTAGATCAGCTGCAGAATTTTCTCTCTTTAAACATTTGCTGTCAGACTGTTGTGTATAAACAGCTCTATAAACAGAACTCTGTTGGTTCAGCATTTTAACATTAAAGCCGTATTTCAAACTCAAAACTTCAGGAACATCTCAGAAATCAGTGGAATACTTATCTTCATAATATTCGTGACCATCTTGAAAACGTAGTTTGGAATAAATACATATTTGAACCAAACTTCCTGGCACATCTCCATAATGGATTTTTAATAGATAAGAGTTGCAAAGAGATGGTGGTTTGTTCATTTTCTTTATTTTCCTATTGGCAAGGCAAAAAGGCAAATCCAATAGGGAATGTGCTAAAAAACATTTAACAAAGCCGATATTTGAGTCTTCCCAAACAAGAATTGTAATTGATNAGATAAAGCATTGGCCACCTCTCTCGTTCAGCAACATCCAAGGCCAGCTGGACAGCCTTTACCTCTGCAAATTGGCTTGATTCTCCTTTCCCTTCAGTGGCCTCTGCAACTTGTTGTGTGGGGCTCCACACAGCAGCTTTCCATCTGCGATGTTTCCCCACAATATGACACGATCCATCTGTGAACAGGGCATATTTCTTTTCATTTTCTGGTATTTCATTGTATTGTGGGGCTTCTTTAGCACACGATACCTCTTCTGCTGGTAATGTTCCAAACTTTTTACCTTTAGGTCAGTCCATGATCACCTCTAGGATTCCTGGACAACTGAGGTTCCCCATCCGAGCTCGTTGTGTAATCAGCGCAATCCACTTACTCCAAGTGGCATCAGTAGTGTGATAGGTGGAAGGAACCTTTCCTTTAAACATCCAGTTCAGCACTGGCAGTTGAGGTGCCAGAAGGAGCTGCGTTTCAGTGCCAATTACTTCAGAAGCAGTCCGAACCCCCTCATATGCAGCTAAGATCTCCTTTTCAGTTGGAGTGTATCCCTCTTCCGACCCCCTGTATGCTCGACTCCAGAATCCCAGGGGTTGGCCCCAGGTCTTTCCTGAGGCTCTTTGCCACAGACTCCAAATGGGACCTTTCTCTCCAGCAGCAGTGGAAAGGATGTTCTTTACATCCTGTCCCATCCGTACTGGCCCTAGGGCTACAGCTCGGTCTATCTCCTGTTTGATTTGCTCAAAGGCCTGCTGCTGCTCAGGACCCCATGTAAAATTATTCTTCTTCCACATCACCTGATAAAGGGGGCTAACAATAAGGCTATAGTTTGGAACATGCATTCTCCAAAAGGCCACTACACCCAGAAAAGACTGTGCCTCTCTCTTGCTAGTGGGTGGAGACATACTGGTGATTTTGTCGATCACATCTCCTGGGATGTGACGACGCCCATCTTGCCATTTTACTCCTAGGAACTGAATTTCCTGGGCAGGTCCTTTCACTTTGTTTCGCTTAATAGCAAAACCAGCTTGCAGAAGAAGAACCAGCTTGCCCATAATGGCAAGGAAATTAGACTAAATAACACAGACAGTAAATAGATTTCCAAGGTTACCAAAACACTAAAATTTTACGATGTTTGCAAAGCATCTATTTTCAATTAAAAATAAAAGCTAATTTTCTCATGAAAGGAAAGCAACAAGAAAAACAGNCTTTAGGTACTGAAAGGCTGCAATGAGGTCACCCCGCAGCCTTCTTTTCTCCAGGCTAAACAAGCCCAGCTCCCTCAGCCTGTCTTCATAAGGGAGGGGCTCCAGCCCTCTGATCATCTTTGTGGCCCTAGAACACTGCTCCTACAGGGTCTCAAGCACATGTGGAAGGAGAAGGGGTATTGCTTAGTGGGGCTCCAATGCACTGACTGATTAAAACAAAGAAGAAAGGGGAACATTTCTACTTTCACCCCCAGCTCTCAGAAATCAGGTAAGTATACGTAATCGGAACAGTCGGGTTCTGGATTGTTTTTTTAAATTATTTTTCAGCAAGATAATTTAATGTTCTACAAATTCTTTTTCATAGCCATAAACAGAATGCCTCCATTTGAAGAGTGATTTATCTCCTGCTGAAGCCACATGGATAGATACAAAAAAGATGCCAGCTTCCTCCAGAGGGACTAGGTAAATACGCACAGGTCCCACCCAGGAGGCTAAAATGAAACACATGCTTCTGAGCTCTACGGAACAATATACATATGGTTTGTGCAGCTTGCCAGGAAAACAAGTCTGGTAAGGATCTTTTCCCGTGTTGATCACTTTTTTGTGATATCTCAGGAACAGGCAGGAAGCAGCTGGTGAGCTGAATGAATTCAGCAGGCAGGAATAGTAGCACTGCTACCGTTCAGTGAAAACCTTCAAAAATCATGCGCTGCTAACAGGTAAAAAGCCACAGCAATCAAGGATGGTCTCCACCTTCTCCATGTTCTTAACTCCCCTCTTTTGCACATTTTCTGGGGGGTATTTTGTGCATCTATTGCCTAGCATGCCTATGGCAAGCCTACTGCCTCTGCATTTAGGGCTGCCTTCTGTTCCTGGAAAGACCTCCTTGGCCAACCAGCTGAAAAGCACAGACACTGCTACCTAACAAAGACCATCTTTGCTCTATGTTTGGCTCAAAACACGAACTCATACAAATAATAAACTAATAATAAAATGATAAGTCTTTCCAAAGATCCCAAAGGAAGCCATTGTTTGGCAGTTGGTGGAGGCAAGATAGACAGGGAGCTGCCACAATGACTGCACCACAGATCTGTCTTGACCATGTCTACCAGCATAAAAACATGTTTCTGTACTGAAATCTAGGTACGGAAACAAAAAAAAAACAGGTGTGGACAACTCAAAAATGTTGTGGTAAATCAATTTGCAAAATATATTTCAATACATTCACCCGCTGGTTAAATTTTTCCTGTGGTTATAAAATATATTTTTATGTTACAAAAAATCAATCATAACTTTTTACCTCAATAGTGAAAGTCCAGCTCCAATATAATTTAAGACTGGTCTTGCTACCTCTTCTGTGTCGATTCCAAACCATCCAAACCTGGAATATTTAACTGCTTACTCTTAGCTGCACAGATTGCATACCAAATACTATAATCTAGTCATGAAAATCTTTATTCATGGAAATAATTCTGCTGAAGTTTATATTAGAAATATTGGATTGATGCTTCAGTTGGCTTGCAAAAATTCACATTTATTTAACAGAAATCTTTAACTTAATTGAAATTGATTTTTTTTTTNGGAGGTTGGACTCGATGATCTCTGGAGGTCCCTTCCAACCCCTACGATTCTGTGATTCTGTGATTTTATATCCTCGCCCTTTACGCATGCTGATAACCAAATTTACTAAAGCTGCTTTCCATTAATCCTTCAGTTTCTAATTAGAATGATGCCAAGTTTTTTTTTTCATTGCATACTGCAGAGTTCATTTTGATTAACTGCATCTTGAAGCAAACTTTAATCCCTATTGTTTCATTAGGTTTTTTTTCCAAAATAGAGCTGTTCAGCAGAACTTTGATTTTGATACTTATAAACTTCAACTTGACAGAAGTTACCCAGCTTTGCAGCACCATTCAGTAGACACTTGAGAGTGTACCATCAGATTTGTACATAGTGATGTTATTTATGCAACTTCTGGATGTTAACTGTTTGAAAGGTACAGTATCATAAGCAGGAATCAAACAGCTATTTTCCCTGCCTAAGTAGAAGAAAATTATTTTCAACAATTCATGTGCTGTTAGGTGTGTTCAAGAACTGTAGTAAAAAATACTTGACTTAATTAAGAAAAATAACTGATAGTTAAAAATAACAACTGAATGAAATCCAGATCAATATATACTTGGTGAGATGAAAGCATGTAACTTTTCTTCCCTTAATCACCTCAGCTCACTCTTTAATACTGATACAGTTATGTTTCCAGGGCATTGGCTTTAACACAGTTTGCAGTCTCTTACTTTCAACTCCTCCACTTTTCGCTGGCCAAAATGGTGCTTATCACAGTCATGAAAGTTTCTAATAAAACAAAGGCTAGCACAGACAAGCAAAGGAGGCAATGCATACTCTCGGGGGGGGGGGAGCAAATTTCAACTTAATTCCACAAATAGGAGAAAAAGAACTTTAACTTTAATTCTAGTCAGAGATCTTGTTATATACTTACTGCAGTAATTATTGGAAAGCTGACTACAGCACTGAGATAGTGATTGGCGATGAACCAGCAGCAATTGGCTATTGCCCAAAGCACACCTGAAACAAACCCTAGGAAAATAAATTCTGATCAAAAACATGTACAGAAAAGTATAGACAGCCATTTGTGAAACATCTGTATTTATAGCATAATAGCAAAACCAAATATTTTAGTACAGTAACTGCTCTAACAAGCTAGCTCTGATAATCTAGACCAAAGTTTAAGGGATAAAATCAGCTACCTCAATGAAGTAGCAAATTATCACTGAAGTTCACGCTTTCCTGGGCAATGTGTTCTCCTCTCAGGCAGAGCTAGTTTTTGAAAATCCACCACTTGCAATGTCACTTTTCAGATTAGAGCAAAATTAAGGTTGTTTCCTAACCTTAATTAACTTAACAGGAGTATCTTTCAAAACAAAGTCAAATGAAGAGACTTCAAAGGCTAACTACAGCTCCAGCACACAGATTGAAGCAGTCACTGCAAAAAAGTATGAAGAACTAACAGTAATTAGCTACTAGTTTAACAGTCATACCTGGTAGTATGGCTTGGGGATAAACATCAGGTTTATTTTTCCTGACTGCACAGTAGATCAAAAAGTAGATAGTACTTGTAAGAAATATTCCACTGAAGTGTGCAAAAACATAATCTAAATCTGAAAGAGAAATTGCAAAATTGAATTAGCCTAAAATATCAGCTATTAATTTTAACTACATTTATTTCACTGATCATATTCATATAGACAAAAATACATAAAACGCTACTGCTAACAATTCAAGTTCAATTGTGGTTATGATGAACATAACAGTCTGACTGCGGATGGATTTGGTCAGTCAGACATATCCTATTAAACATGAATTAAATGTTGCACTGACTCTAGCACTTATCACAAGCCTTTATGCACTCCTGTGAGTTGTTATTTTTTATAACTCTATTAGTCAAGCTACTGAATTGATTTATAAAAAACTTGAGAAAATCCTTAAATGAGGCTACAAAAGTGATGGGGAGTTGTTTTATATAATCACATCCTCTCTTAACCGTCTACATTTGCACTCCTGTAGACAGTCGTTTCTTTTCTTGATGCTATACATTTAAAAGTAAGATAACTGCACATTTTTTCTTTCTTATCTTGAAGAATGCATCACAATTTTGACCACTATAATCACTAACAAAAACAAATCCTTTATAGATTGGGTAGGTGCTAAATTCCCAAGGTGGTAAAGCTGAAGCATGTAGCAAGGTAATCTCTTATCTCCTCCGACCTGTGATTCCTCATCAGGAAAGGCAACTACAATAATAATACACTGTGTTTAGTTTGGGAATACATGGATTGCTGCATTCAAAAGAAACTGTACATGATGTAATAAACAACGTTAATGGCAACATTGTTCTGTCCAAGTGGTACGTTGCCCTTAAATTGCTGCTGTACTACTTGCTAAATTATACTGAATCTTCAGGAAAATGTTTCTTGAGAAACATTTGAAGTTGATGCTTTCAACAAAAGGCTTCCATTTAAAAAAAAATATATATGATGTTAATTACTTAATCTTTTGTATCTCTCTTCTGCTCATTAATTATGTTCTATCTTCTCCTTTTCCTTTACTAGTGTACTAATTTGGCAATTGAGTGAGCTCTTGCCCCTCATTTTCCTGGCATATGAACCTGGTACTTTGAAAGTGTTAGCTACATTTGACAGGGTGTGAAGTGAGATAAGCATGGTATCTTCTGGGTCGTTTCTCATTGTTCTTTTAGTGGTGTAAGTCACCTCTGGGAAAAAGGGAGTGCTAGTATTTAGATAGCAACAAACTTGAAACACATAACGTAGTGCAGAACTTGTATTTTGTCACTGCATTTCCAGCAGTACAAACAGTTTCACCCCGTGCCTTTACAAAAGCAGACCACTGTGTAATAATGACATAAAGTAGAATGGTCTTATTAGCCTTTACCAAATTGACTTGCTCTTGCATATGTAGTTTCATTTCTTCTTCCATGGTCCTTGATGTAAAGTACTGGTACAAAACTGGTTCCGTAGAGTATTCCAGCTACTACAGCTAGGCTACATCCTCTTCAAAAAGAGCAAAAAATCAGAAAAAAAGAGCCTAGTGTTAATTAGGGAAGTAAGTAATACACTTAAAACATCCAAGAAAATTGCTAGCAATGCCATGAAATGGTATGTCAGCACATTTTTATTCTTTTAAAAAGCAGAAATTGATCAAAACAGTAATTTAGTTTTCCTGCACTTCATGGCAAAGCAATACAGACAATTCTTGTGTCAAGAACCTGCAATTGGTATTAACCACATCAACCAAGCTACATTTTTTTTAAAAGTGAAGGTAGGAGAAAACAAAAAATATAGTTAAAATGCTCACTCTCACTCTCAGTTTCACTTTGCAGTCAATGTTTTCCATACAAAAATTTCCAGGATCACTGCACCCTCTTCTCCACTTCCAGATGATTGGGGCCTTGGCCTTCAGCAGTCCCCTTGCTAGCTACCATTTCCACCTTGGACCATTTCTGCTGTTTACTTACCACGTTGCCATGCTTTCTCCAGGTGTCCTCACCTGGAAACCACACCTGGGAGCATGGATTCCTTCTATGCTGGGTGCCAATCAACCACATGATACAAACCAGCTCTGTGATTACTTAATTGCTATTGATGTTTACTCTGCAAATGTTGTTCTTTGGTAGGGTAAAACACACTGAACACAGAAGAAAATTATCCAACTAGCTTAGCAGCTATTCATATACAGATATGAGTATTATTTATTAGTGTATGACTATGCCTGGAAAACTACAAAACAAATTCTGTTCTTATTGTATGTTTAGTTACTTTCTCTGTTAACGACTTACACAAATCTTTTTTTCACTGGAGAAAGACTGGTCACCCATGAGACATCAGAGGTATCTTCAGAAGCATTAACAGACTGTAGAAAAATTAGAGTTTTTATTCAGTCCTGTTTTTTCCCCTTTAAAAAGAAAACAGCATCTCAAACATCGTATTAATACAGCAGTTTTGCTCTAAGTAAATGATAATGGAAGGAAAAGCAAGAGGAATTTACACAAATACTTTGAATAAAGAAAAATCATTTCAGAAAAAAAAAACCTAACAGTAATAATTGGATCTATGTCGAAGTCTGTAAATGATTGGCTATGGATTTTGGCTCTACTACATAACAGAGCACTCACAAGCACTCACATGCAGATCTGCCTTTCAAAATTTGTCCTGAGCTGTGAATCGGGGACTGGTTCTGTAACATGGCAAAAATCTGGGAGAACACTTCAACATTCAGTTGCTTTCCCCCTAAGTATTCTCCTGCTATTATAGTTAAGTATTTATTAAAATTGCTTCCTCTTCTCAGAGAGGGAAGAAACACACACTGCCTATAACATAACCTCTGCAGTAAGTACTTGTAAGTCATAAAGCTGAGAAAGAATCACAGAATCGTAGGGGTTGGAAGGGACCTCCAGAGATCATCGAGTCCAACCCCCCTGCCAAAGCAGGTTCCCTACACCAGGTCACACAGGTGGGCGTCCAGGAGGGTCTTGAATATCTCCAGAGAAGGAGACTCCACAACCCCCCTGGGCAGCCTGTTCCAGTGCTCCGTCACCCTCACCGTAAAGAAGTTCTTGCACACATTGGTGCGGAACTTCCTATGCTCCAGTTTCTGGCCGTTTCCCCTTGTCCTGTCTCCACACACTGCTGAAAAGAGTCTGGCCTCGCCACTTTGCCCCCCACACCTTAGATATTTATAGACCTGGATCAGGTCCCCTCTCAGTCTTCTTTTCTCAAGGCTAAACAAACCCAGTTCACTTAGCCTTTCTTCATAGGCTCCAGGCCCTTCACCATCTTCGTGGTCCTCTGCTGGACTCTTTCCAAGAGATCCCTGTCTTTTTTGTACTGGGGAGCCCAGAACTGGACACAGTACTCCAGATGAGGCCTTACCAGGGCAGAGTAGAGGGGGAGGATCACCTCCCTCGACCTGCTGGCCATGCTCTTTTTAATGCA
>JACDJE010001073.1:16354-30638 GCA_016647715.1 Pavo muticus | reverse complement strand
CCCCCACTGCCGGCCCACAGCACGGAGCCGCCTTTTGGGGTGAAAACGGGGCGATTTGGGGCCGTCCTTATGGGATGCGTGGACTCCGACCCCAAGGAGGGGGGGGAGCGACCTCTGCCCCCCCCGCGCCGCCGTTGCTGACGCCCGTCGTTATTTCCCGTTCCTCTCACGCCCTTTTTCCCCCCTTTTCTTGGTTTTTATTCCCCTTTTTTGGCTTTTTTCCCCCCATTTTCTGCCCTTTTTTCCCCATTTTCCCCTTTCCTGCCCTTAACTCCTTTTTCCTCGCCCACTTTTCTCCCTTTAAGGGTATTTTTTCCCATTTTAACCCTTATTTCCCCCATTTTTGCTGCCCTTAAGGCCTCTCCTTCACCCCTTCTGCCCTCCCAGGCCCCAATTTGCCCTAATTCCTCCCAATTAGCCCCAAATTCACCCCATTTCCCCCCCATTTCATCAATTTGTTTCCCTTCTTTCCCCCAATTTCCCCATTATTTCCCTTCATTTCCCCCCAATTTGGGGTCAACATTGATGGGATTTGGGGTCAATGTGGGATTGGGGTTTGATACTGTGGGATTTGGGGTCATTATTTGGGGGATTTGGGGTCACTGTTGTGGGATTTGGGGTTCATGTGAGATTTGGGTTTAATATTGTGGGATTTGGGGTCATTATTTGGGGGATTTGGGGTCAGTGTGGGATTTGGGGTCACTTATGGGATTTGGGGTCAGCGATGTGGGATTTGGGTTCCTCATTTGGGGGATTTGGGGTCAACGATGTGGATTTGGGGCCATTATTTGTGGGATATGGGGTCAATGTGGGATTTGGGGCCAATGCTGTGAGATTTGGGGTCACCGTTTAGGGGACTGGGGGTCAATGTCGGATTGGGGTTTAATACTGTGGGATTTGGGGTCGTCATTTGTGGGATTTGGGGTCACCATTGGTGGGATTTGGGGTCACCGTTGAGGTATTTGGAGTCGATGTGGGATTTGGGGTCAATATTTGTGGGATTTGGGGTCAATGCTGTGAGATTTGGGTTCATCGTTTGTGGGATTTGGGGTCAATGTGGGATTTAGGTTTAATATTGTGGGATTTGGGGTCATCATTTGGGGGATTTGGGGCCAATGTGGGATTTGGGATCAACGATGTGGGATTTGGGATTAGTAATGTGGGATTTTGGGTCACCGTTGTGGGATTTGGGGTCAATGATGTGGATTTGGGGTCATCATTCGTGGGATCTGGGGTCAATGTGGGATTTGGGGTCAATGCTGTGAGATTTGGGGTCATTATTTGTGGGATTTGGGGTCGATGTGGGATTTGGGTTTAATATTGTGGGATTTGGGGTCATCATTCGAGGGATTTAGGGTCCATGTGGGATTTGGGGTCAACGATGTGGATTTGGGGTCATCATTCGTGGGATTTGGGGTCAATGTGGGATTTGGGGTCACTGTTATGGGATTTGGGGTCAACGATGNTTAAAAGGGGGGAAAATGGGGGCTGAGAATGGATAAATGGGGGTTGAAAATGGATAAATGGGGTTAAAAGGGGAGAAATGGGGTTAAAGGTGCATAAATGAGGGTTAAAAATGGACAGATAAGGGTTTGAAAGGGATAAATGGGGCTAAAGGGGGAGAAATGGGGTTAAAAAGGGGAAAATGGGGGGTTAGAAAGGCAGAAATGGGGGTTGAAAGTGGTTAAATGGGGCTAAAAGTGGATGAATAAGGGTTAAAAGGGGGAAAATGGGGGGTTAGAAAGGGAAAAATGAGGGTTGAAAAAGGGTAAATTGGGTTTGAAAGGGAAAAATGGGGGATGAAAAGGGGAAAATTGGGTTCAGAAAGGTAGAAGTGGGGGTTGAACGTGGATAAATGGGGGTAAAAATATAGAAGGTGGGGTTAGAATGGCAGAAATGGGGTTGAAATTGATAAATAAGGGTTAAAAAGGGATAAATGGGGTTGAAAGGTGGTAAAAAGGGTTAAAAGGGGGAAAATGGGGATAGAAAGGGATAAATGGGGTTGGAAATGGATAAATGAGGGTTAAAAAGGCATAAATGGAGTTAAAAAGGGATCGATGGGGGTGAAAGGGGATAAATGGGGTTAAAAGGGGATAAATGGGGTTAAAAGGGGATAAATGGGGGTTTAGAAAGGCAGAAATGGGGGTGGAAAGTGGACAAATGGGGCTGAAAGTGGATAAATGCGGGTTAGAAGGGCAGAAATGGGGATAGGAGTGGATAAATAAGGGTTAAAAGGGGATAAATAAGAGTTAAAAGGGGATAAATGGGGTTGAAAGGGGGTGAATTGGGGTTGGAAAGGCAGAAATGGGGTTAAAAGCGCAGAAGTGGGGGCTGAAAATGGATAAATGGGGGGGTTTGAAAGGCAGAAATGGGGACAGAATGGCAGAAATAGGGTTAGAAGTGCATAAACAAGGGTTAAAAAGGGATAAATGGGGTTAAAATGCATAAATAAGGGTTAAAATGGGATAAATGGGGTTAGAAGTGCATAAATAAGGGTTAAAAAGGGATAAATGAGGGTTAAAAGTGCATAAATGGGATTGGAAAAGGTGTGAAACGGGGTGAGAAAGGCAGAAATTGGGGTTAGAAATGGATAAAGGGGGGTAAAAGGGGCAGGAATGGGGTTAAAAGTACATGAATTGGGGTTAGAAGGGCAGGAATGGGGTTAAAAGTACACAAATTGGGGTTAGAAGGGCAGGAATGGGGTTAAAAGTACACAAATTGGGGTTAGGAGGGCAGGAATGGGGTTAAAAGTACACAAATTGGGGTTAGGAGGGCAGGAATGGGGTTAAAAGTACACAAATTGGGGTTAGAAGGGCAGGAATGGGGGCGAAAAAGGCACGGATGTGGCTCCGAAAAGGCCCAGATTTGTGATATTGGGGTTTTTTTTTTGCCTTTTGACCCGATTTTGGACGTTTCCGCCCCATTCTGGACCGCATCCCCACCTCTCCTGTGCTGGGAGTGGGGTGGCTGGGAATCCCACTGCAAGAGAGAGAAAACGGGGGGCTGGGGGGGTTCTGTCCTGCCCATAAACACGTCTGCGCCTTTTGGGACCCGCTGGCCCCGTCCTGAGCAGCAGGGACAAACAGCCCCTTTTTAGGGCCGTTTTGGGGCCGTTTTGGGGCTGTTTGGGACCGTTTTGGGGCCATTGGGGCTGTTTTGGGGCCATTTGTGGCCATTTTGGGGCTGATTTGGGGCTGTTTGGAGGCCATTGGGGCTGTTTTGGGACCGTTTGGGGGCCATTGGGGCCATTGGGGCTGTTTTGGGACCGTTTGGGGGCCATTGGGGCCATTGGGGCTGTTTTGGGGCCATTTTGGGGCTGATTTGGGGCTGTTTGGAGGCCATTGGGGCTGTTTTGGGACCGTTTGGGGGCCATTGGGGCCATTTGGGGACTGTTTTGGGACCATTGGGGTCATTTTGGGGCCATTTGTGGCCATTTTGGGGCCGATTTGGGGCCGTTTGGAGGCCATTGGGGCCATTTTGGGGCCATTTGGGGACTGTTTTGGGGCCATTGGGGCCGTTTTGGGTCATTTTGGGGCCATTTGTGGCTGTTTTGGGGCCGATTTGGGGCCGTTTGGAGGCCATTGGGGCTGTTTTGGGACTGTTTGGGGGCCATTGGGGCCATTTGGGGACTGTTTTGGGGCCATTGGGGCCGTTTTGGGTCATTTTGGGGCCATTTGTGGCTGTTTTGGGGCCGATTTGGGGCTGTTTGGAGGCCATTGGGGCTGTTTTGGGACTGTTTGGGGGCCATTGGGGCCATTTGGGGACTGTTTTGGGGCCATTGGGGCCGTTTTGGGTCATTTTGGGGCCATTTGTGGCTGTTTTGGGGCCGATTTGGGGCTGTTTGGAGGCCATTGGGGCCATTTGGGGACTGTTTGGGGACCATTGGGGCTGTTTTGGGTCGTTTTGGGGCCATTTGTGGCCGTTTTGGGGCCGAATTGGAGGCCATTGGGGCCGTTTTGGGACCATTTGGGGGCCATTTGGGACTGTTTGGGGGCCATTGGGGCCATTTTGGGACCATTTTGGGGCTGTTTTGGGGCCGTTTGGGGCCATTGGGGCCATTTGGGGACTGTCTTGGGGCCGTTTTGGGGCCTTTGGGGTCGTTTTGGGGCCATTTGTGATCATTTTGGGGCCGTTTTGGGGCCGTTTGGGGCCTGCTTTCCTATTTTTCCCCTTCTCGGTGCCACCCCGCTGCCTCTCGTTAATCCAGCCGGGCTTAACGAGGCTGAGATCTGCACTGTCAGCACTCGGCGGCGTCGGGCGTGGGATGACATCAGCGTGGCCCTACTGATGCCGGCGGGGTTGGGATGCGGCCGATCCCATTGATTTTACACCAAAGATGGGCAGATCTGGGGATTTCTGGGGTGGTTTTGTAGGGGTAATTCTGTCGGGGGGGGCTCAGGCCTTTGGTGCCTTTGGGACACACACGTGAGAGCTGTTTGGGGCTGGAAACCTGTTTTGTACCCAAACCCGGGGGATTTCCCCCAAATCTTTGGGATTTCCCCCAAAACCTCAGGCTGAGAACCTTGGGTCAACCCCAAGGCTTTGGTTTGACCCCAAATCTTGGAGTTTTCCCCCAAAACCACGGGTTCAAGACCTTGGGTTTGAGCCCAACGCCTTGGTTTGACCCCAAATCTTTGGGATTTCCCCCCAGAAATTGAGTTGTCCCCCAAAACCTCGGGTTCGAGACCTTGGGTTTGACCACAAGACCTTGGTTTGACCCCAAATCTTTGGGATTTCCCCCAAAACCTCGGGTTCGAGACCTTGGGTTTGACCACAAGACCTTGGTTTGACCCCAAATCTATGGGATTTCCCCCAGATCTTTGGGTTTTCTCCCAGAACCTCAGGTTCAAAACCTCAGGTTGACCCCAGGATCTTGGGTTGACCCAAATCTTTGGGTTTTCCCCCAAAACCTCGGGTCCAAGACCTTGGGTTGGCCCCAAGACGTCGGTTTGATCCCAAACCTTTGGGATTTCCCCCAAAAACTGGAGTTTTCCCCCAAAACCTCAGGCTTAAAACCTCGGCTTGACCCCAGGACCTCGGTCTGACCCCAAAGCTTCGGATTTCACCCCAAAAAGCCCCGAGTTGCTCCTGCAGGCCGCGCTGAGACGGAGTGCCAAGGAGCTCCAGGAGAGGAGCAGCAGAAGCGCTATGGGGGCAACTGGTCGTCAGGGCTGTTAATGATCAGGGCTATTAAAAACGAGGCTATTAATGATCAGGGCTATTAGAAATGAAGCTATTAGTGATCAGGGCTATTAGTGATAAGGGCTATTAATGATCAGGGCTATTTAAAATGAGGCTATTAATGATCAGGGCTATTATAAATGAGGCTATTGGTGATCAGGGCTATTAATGATCAGGGCTATTATAAACGAGGCTATTAATGATCAGGGCTATTTAAAATGAGGCTATTAATGATCAGGGCTATTAATGATCAGGGCTATTTAAAATGAAGCTATTAATAATCAGGGCTATTAGTGATCAGGGCTATTAAAAATGAGGCTATTAATGATTAGGGCTATTCATGATCAGGGCTATTTAAAATGAGGCTATTAATGATCAGGGCTATTAGTAATCAGGGCTATTAGTGATCAGGGCTATTAAAAATGAGGCTATTAGTAATCAGGGCTATTAGTAATCAGGGCTATTAAAAACAAGGCTATTAATGATCAGGGCTATTAGTGATCAGGGCTATTATAAACAAGGCTGTTAACGATCAGGGCTGTTAATGATCAGGGCTATTAAAATGAGGCTATTAATGATCAGGGCTATTAATGATCAGGGCTATTTAAAATGAAGCTATTAATAATCAGGGTTATTAGTGATCAGGGCTATTAAAAATGAGGCTATTAATGATCAGGGCTGTTAATGATCAGGGCTATTAGAAATGAAGCTATTAGTGATCACGGCTATTAATGATCAGGGCTATTAGTAATCAGGGCTATTAAAAACGAGGCTATTAATGATCAGGGCTATTAATAACGAGGCTATTAATGATCAGGGCTATTAGTGATCAGGGCTATTAGAAATGAAGCTATTAATGATCAGGGCTATTAGTGATAAGGGCTATTAATGATCAGGGCTATTAGAAATGAGGCTATTAGTGATCAGGGCTATTAGTGATCAGGGCTATTAATGATCAGGGCTATTAAAAATGAGGCTATTAACGATCAGGGCTGTTAACGATCAGGGCTGTTAATGATCAGGGCTGTTAAAAACGAAGCTATTAATGATCAGGGCTATTAATGATCAGGGCTGTTAACGATCAGGGCTCAGGCAGCCGCCCCCCCCTTCCTTCCACCGCGACGTTTTTGGGCTGAAATCGCCCATTTTTGGGTTCCTTCCCTCTCTTGTTGCCCCCCCCCTCCCACAAACACAAACTGCTGGATTTCAGTGAAAGCAGCAAAAAAAAAACCACCATTTCCTTCCCCTCCAGCTGGGTGTGGGGCCGGGCGCGGCCCGACGCTCGGGATGAGCCAAAATCCCCTTTTTTGGGCTCAAAAAAGGCAGCGCTGCCTTCTGAGGTTGAATTCCAGGCCCCAAAAACCTCACGTCCAACACCTTGGGTTTGAGCCCGAGGCCTCGGTTTGACCAAAATCTTTGGGTTTTCCCCCAAAACCTCGGGTTCAAGACCTTGGGTTTGACCTCCAGACCTTGGTTTGACCCCAAATCTATGGGATTTCCCCCAAATCTTTGGGTTTTCTCCCAAAACCTCAGGTTGACCCCAAGATCTTTGGTTTGACCCAAATCTTTGGGTTTTCCCCCAAAACCTCGGGTTCAAGACCTTGGGTTTGACCTCCAGACCTTGGTTTGACCCCAAATCTATGGGATTTCCCCCAAATCTTTGGGTTTTCTCCCAAAACCTCAGGTTGACCCCAAGATCTTTGGGTTGACCCAAATCTTTGGGTTTTCCCCCAAAACCTCGGGTCCAAGACCTTGGGTTTGACCCCAAATCTATGGGGTTTGCCCCAAATCTTTGGGTTTTCCCCCAAAACCTCGGGTTCAAGACCTTGGGTTTGACCTCCAGACCTTGGTTTGACCCCAAATCTATGGGATTTCCCCCAAATCTTTGGGTTTTCTCCCAAAACCTCAGGTTGACCCCAAGATCTTTGGGTTGACCCAAATCTTTGGGTTTTCCCCCAAAACCTCGGGTCCAAGACCTTGGTTTGACCCCAAATCTATGGGATTTCCCCAAATCTTTGGGTTTTCCCCCAAAACCTCGGGTTCAAAACCTTGGGTTTGACCCCAAGACCTGGTTTTACCCCAAATCTTTGGGTTTTCCCCCAAAACCTCGGGTTCAAGACCTTGGGTTTGACCTCCAGACCTTGGTTTGACCCCAAATCTATGGGATTTCCCCCAAATCTTTGGGTTTTCTCCCCAAACCTCAGGTTCAAAACCTCAGGTTGACCCCAAGATCTTGGGTTGACCCCAAATCTTTGGGTTTTCTCCCCAAACCTTGCATTCGAGACCTTGGTTTGACCCCAAATCCTTGGGATTTCCCCCAAATCTTTAGGTTTTCTCCCAAAACCTCAGGTTCAAAACTGTGGGTTTGAGCCCGAGACCTCGGTTTGACCAAAATCTTTTGGTTTTCCCCCAAAACCTCGGGTTCAAGACCTTGGGTTTGACCTCCAGACCTTGGTTTGACCCCAAATCTATGGGATTTCCCCCAAATCTTTGGGTTTTCTCCCAAAACCTCAGGTTGACCCCAAGATCTTTGGTTTGACCCAAATCTTTGGGTTTTCCCCCAAAACCTCGGGTTCAAGACCTTGGGTTTGACCTCCAGACCTTGGTTTGACCCCAAATCTATGGGATTTCCCCCAAATCTTTGGGTTTTCTCCCAAAACCTCAGGTTGACCCCAAGATCTTTGGGTTGACCCAAATCTTTGGGTTTTCCCCCAAAACCTCGGGTCCAAGACCTTGGTTTGACCCCAAATCTATGGGATTCCCCAAAATCTTTGGGTTTTCCCCCAAAACCTCGGGTTCAAGACCTTGGGTTTGACCTCCAGACCTTGGTTTGACCCCAAATCTATGGGATTTCCCCCAAATCTTTGGGTTTTCTCCCAAAACCTCAGGTTGACCCCAAGATCTTTGGGTTGACCCAAATCTTTGGGTTTTCCCCCAAAACCTCGGGTCCAAGACCTTGGTTTGACCCCAAATCTATGGGATTTCCCCAAATCTTTGGGTTTTCCCCCAAAACCTCGGGTTCAAAACCTTGGGTGTGACCCCAAGACCTTGGTTTAACCCAAATCTTTCAGTTTTCCCCCAAAACCTCGGGTTCAAGACCTTGGGTTTGAGCCCGACCCCTTGGTTTGACCCCAAATCTTTGGGATTTCCCCCCAGAAATTGAGTTTTCCCCCAAAACCTTGGGTTCAAGACCTTGGGTTTGACCTCCAGACCTTGGTTTGACCCCAAATCTTTGGGTTTTCTCCCAAAACCTCAGGTTCAAAACCTCAGGTTGACCCCAAGATCTTTGGGTTGACCCAAATCTTTGGGTTTTCCCCCAAAACCTCGGGTCCAAGACCTTGGGTTTGACCCCAAATCTATGGGATTTCCCCCAAATCTTTGGGTTTTCCCCCAAAACCTCGGGTTCAAGACCTTGGGTTTGACCTCCAGACCTTGGTTTGACCCCAAATCTATGGGATTTCCCCCAAATCTTTGGGTTTTCTCCCCAAACCTTGGGTTCAAGACCTTGGGTTTGACCCCAAATCTATGGGATCTCCCCCAAATCTTTGGGTTTTCCCCCAAAACCTCGGGTTCAAGACCTTGGGTTTGACCTCCAGACCTTGGTTTGACCCCAAATCTATGGGATTTCCCCCAAATCTTTGGGTTTTCTCCCCAAACCTTGGGTTCAAGACCTTGGGTTTGACCCCAAATCTATGGGATCTCCCCCAAATCTTTGGGTTTTCCCCCAAAACCTCGGGTTCAGAACCTTGGGTGCGACCCCAAGACCTCGGGTTTGACCCCAACACCTCCTGATGTTGAATCCCAGGCCCCAAATCCTGCTGGATCCCGGATTTTTCTCCCATCAGAGCCCCTCCACGAACTCTTTAACGAGGCCTGGAACTAATTACCGGCTCGTTTCGTTATCAGTTACGCAGCCAATGGAGGCGAGATGGAGAGCAGCTGGAATTCATCTCCTGGGCTGCGCCGAGCCTCGGCCCTACACGTCGAATCCTACTTCTGAGGGCCTTTTCTTACCCGTTTTCCTCCTCTTTTTTGCCCATTTTCCTCCTCGTT
The DNA here is from genome assembly GCA_016647715.1 of Pavo muticus. NCBI lineage: Eukaryota > Metazoa > Chordata > Aves > Galliformes > Phasianidae > Pavo > Pavo muticus. The sequence continues at coordinate 21,404 of JACDJE010001073.1, read as the reverse complement.
TTTACTGATTTTCCTCCTTTTTTGCCCGTTTTCCTCCTTTTTTGCCCGTTTTCCTCCTCCTTTTTGCAGGCTGCCTTTAAATTCGATGCAGGGAAGGTTTGGGGCCATGATGGGGTTCGGCCCCCAGTGCTGCCTTCCGCTTTGGGGAGTCTTTTCAACCCATTCTCCTCCCAGTATTCACAGACCGGCTTCGAAAGCCGCTTCTCAGAGCTCCCCCAGCGGGGTCAGAAGTGCAGAAATGAGGGCTGAAAATGCATAAAACGGGTTTAAAATATATCAAGGCTGGGGTCGGAGTGGCAGAAATGGGGTTAGAAGTGCAGCAGTGAGGGTTGAGGGCGGATGAAGGAGGGGGAGAACCGCACCAGTCGGGGTTAAAGTCGCGCTGGGGTTCCGCCCTCGTGCCGTGCTCTGCTCTGAGCATGAATTTGCACCGATTCTCCTCCTTTTTTTTGGCAGATTGCTCTTAAATCCGACCTCACACAGCTGCTGGGACGCGTTGAGGTTCAGCCCTCAGTGCTAAATCCTACTTTCCAGTGCCTTTTTTTACCTATTTTCCTCCTTTTTACTGCAGATTGCTCTTCAAAGAGGCATCGCAGAGCTCCTGGGCCGCGTTGAGGTCCAGCCCTCCGTGTGAAATCCTACCTTCAAGCACCTTTTTTATCTATTTTCCTCCTTTTTTTGGCAGATTGCTCTTCAAAGCGACATCTCAGAGCTCCTGGGCCGCCTTGAGGTCCAGCCCTCAGTGTGAAATCCTACCTTCAAGCACCTTTTTTACCTATTTTCCTCCTTTTTACTGCAGATTGCTCTTCAAAGTGACATCGCAGACCTCCTGGGCTGCGTTGAGGCTCAGCCCCATATGGGATACTCCACTTCTGAGTGCCTTTTTTACCAATTTTCCTCCCTTTTTTGGCAGATTGCTCTTCAAAGCGACATCACAGAGCTCCTGGGCCGCCTTGAGGTCCAGCCCTCAGTGTGAAATCCTACATTCAAGCACCTTTTTTACCTATTTTCCTCCTTTTTACTGCAGATTGCTCTTCAAAGTGACATCGCAGACCTCCTGGGCTGCGTTGAGGCTCAGCCCCATATGGGATACTCCACTTCTGAGTGCCTTTTTTACCAATTTTCCTCCCTTTTTTGGCAGATTGCTCTTCAAAGCGACATCACAGAGCTCCTGGGCCGCCTTGAGGTCCAGCCCTCAGTGTGAAATCCTACATTCAAGCACCTTTTTTACCTATTTTCCTCCTTTTTACTGCAGATTGCTCTTCAAAGTGACATCGCAGACCTCCTGGGCTGCGTTGAGGCTCAGCCCCATATGGGATACTCCACTTCTGAGTGCCTTTTTTACCAATTTTCCTCCCTTTTTTGGCAGATTGCTCTTCAAAGCGACATCACAGAGCTCCTGGGCCGCCTTGAGGTCCAGCCCTCAGTGTGAAATCCTACATTCAAGCACCTTTTTTACCTATTTTCCTCCTTTTTACTGCAGATTGCTCTTCAAAGTGACATCGCAGACCTCCTGGGCTGCGTTGAGGCTCAGCCCCATATGGGATACTCCACTTCTGAGTGCCTTTTTTACCAATTTTCCTCCCTTTTTTGGCAGATTGCTCTTCAAAGCGACATCACAGAGCTCCTGGGCCGCCTTGAGGTCCAGCCCTCAGTGTGAAATCCTACATTCAAGCACCTTTTTTACCTATTTTCCTCCTTTTTACTGCAGATTGCTCTTCAAAGTGACATCGCAGACCTCCTGGGCTGCGTTGAGGCTCAGCCCCATATGGGATACTCCACTTCTGAGTGCCTTTTTTACCAATTTTCCTCCCTTTTTTGGCAGATTGCTCTTCAAAGCGACATCACAGAGCTCCTGGGCCGCCTTGAGGTCCAGCCCTCAGTGTGAAATCCTACATTCAAGCACCTTTTTTACCTATTTTCCTCCTTTTTACTGCAGATTGCTCTTCAAAGTGACATCGCAGACCTCCTGGGCTGCGTTGAGGCTCAGCCCCATATGGGATACTCCACTTCTGAGTGCCTTTTTTACCAATTTTCCTCCCTTTTTTGGCAGATTGCTCTTCAAAGCGACATCACAGAGCTCCTGGGCCGCCTTGAGGTCCAGCCCTCAGTGTGAAATCCTACATTCAAGCACCTTTTTTACCTATTTTCCTCCTTTTTACTGCAGATTGCTCTTCAAAGTGACATCGCAGACCTCCTGGGCTGCGTTGAGGCTCAGCCCCATATGGGATACTCCACTTCTGAGTGCCTTTTTTACCAATTTTCCTCCCTTTTTTGGCAGATTGCTCTTCAAAGCGACATCACAGAGCTCCTGGGCCGCCTTGAGGTCCAGCCCTCAGTGTGAAATCCTACATTCAAGCACCTTTTTTACCTATTTTCCTCCTTTTTACTGCAGATTGCTCTTCAAAGTGACATCGCAGACCTCCTGGGCTGCGTTGAGGCTCAGCCCCATATGGGATACTCCACTTCTGAGTGCCTTTTTTACCAATTTTCCTCCCTTTTTTGGCAGATTGCTCTTCAAAGCGACATCACAGAGCTCCTGGGCCGCCTTGAGGTCCAGCCCTCAGTGTGAAATCCTACATTCAAGCACCTTTTTTACCTATTTTCCTCCTTTTTACTGCAGATTGCTCTTCAAAGTGACATCGCAGACCTCCTGGGCTGCGTTGAGGCTCAGCCCCATATGGGATACTCCACTTCTGAGTGCCTTTTTTACCAATTTTCCTCCCTTTTTTGGCAGATTGCTCTTCAAAGCGACATCACAGAGCTCCTGGGCCGCCTTGAGGTCCAGCCCTCAGTGTGAAATCCTACATTCAAGCACCTTTTTTACCTATTTTCCTCCTTTTTACTGCAGATTGCTCTTCAAAGTGACATCGCAGACCTCCTGGGCTGCGTTGAGGCTCAGCCCCATATGGGATACTCCACTTCTGAGTGCCTTTTTTACCAATTTTCCTCCCTTTTTTGGCAGATTGCTCTTCAAAGCGACATCACAGAGCTCCTGGGCCGCCTTGAGGTCCAGCCCTCAGTGTGAAATCCTACATTCAAGCACCTTTTTTACCTATTTTCCTCCTTTTTACTGCAGATTGCTCTTCAAAGTGACATCGCAGACCTCCTGGGCTGCGTTGAGGCTCAGCCCCATATGGGATACTCCACTTCTGAGCGCCTTTTTAACCTATTTTCCTCCCTTTTTACTGCAGATTACTCTTCAGAGAGGCATCGCAGAGCTCCTGGACCGCCTTGAGGTTCAGCCCTCAGTGTGAAATTCCCCTTCTGAGCACATTTTTACCAATTTTCCTCCTTTTTTTGGCAGATTGCTCTTAAATCCGAGGTCGCAGAGCTCCTGGGACACGCGGAGGTTCAGCCCTATATGGGATACTCCACTTCTGAGCACCTTTTTAACCTATTTTCCTTCTTCTTACTGCAGATTGCTCTTCAAAGCGACATCTCAGAGCTCCTGGGCCGCGTTGAGGTCCAGCCCTCTGTGTGAAATCCTACCTTCAAGCACCTTTTTTACCTATTTTCCTCCTTTTTTTGGCAGATTGCTCTTCCAAGCGACATCGCAGAGCTCCTGGGCCGCCTTGAGGTCCAGCCCTCGGCGTGAAATTCCACTTCTGAGCACATTTTTACCGACTCCCCCTCCCTCTTTCCCCGCAGATCCGGGCCCGCCGCCATGTCCACCAAGGCTCCCATCTACCTGAAGCGCGGCAGCAGGAAGGGCAAGAAGGAGAAGCTGCGCGACATCCTGTCGTCCGACATGATCAGCCCCCCGCTGGGGGACTTCCGCCACACCATCCACATCGGCAGCGGCGGCGAGAGCGACATGTTCGGGGACATCTCCTTCCTGCAGGGGAAGTTCCACCTCCTCCCCAGGACCGAGAGCGGCTTCCATCCCGACAGGGCCAGCCCCGAGGCGGCTCCCTTCGAGTTCTCCAGGACGGCCACCTTCTCCGGCCGCCAGCAGGCCACCGAAGCCTCCTCTCCCCTCCTCAAGAACGCCATTTCGCTGCCCGTCATCGGCGGGCCGCAGGCTTTGACCCTTCCTTCCGCCCAGGCCCCCCCGAAGCCCCCACGGCTCCACCTGGATGACAAACCCGCCCCTGCCGCCGCCGCCGCCGCCGCCCCGCATCCCTGCGGCCCACAGAACGGCTTCTCGGAGGAGAGGAGCAGCCCCGAGCCCTTCCTGTCGCACGCCGGCTCCCTCCTCTCCCTGCACGTGGACCTGGGGCCGTCCATCCTGGAGGACGTGCTGCAGGTGATGGAGAAGCACCAAGGGGAGCAGGCGGCGCGGGAGTCGGGCCGGCAGGAGGTGCTGACATGAAGGCGAGCGGAGGTGAAACGGACGGCAGGGCTGCTTTGGATCCAGGCCTCCTCCCTGAGAAGGGGATGCCCGCCTTCGCGTCCCCGATCCTCACCGCTGTCCTTTCCTCTTGCAGGAGCCCTCGTGTGGACGGGACGGGAGCGTTGCAGCCCTCCAGGCGCCCCCCGGGATGGGGAAGGGAACGGAGCCCCCCGAGGACGCGGGGCAGCTGCGTCGTCCTTCCCTGCAGTGACGGATTGGGCTGGGCCGGAGCGCTGCTGGGAAATGGATGGGGAGCGAAGCCCGCATGGGAGCGAAGCCCAGATGAGAGTGAAGCCCAGATGGAAGCAAAGCCCAGATGGGAGTGAAGCCCGGATGGGAGCGAAGCCCGGATGGGAGCGAAGCCCAGATGGAAGCAAAGCCCAGATGGGAGTGAAGCCCGGATGGGAGCGAAGCCCGGATGGGAGCGAAGCCCGGATGGGAGCGAAGCCCGGATGGGAGCGAAGCCCGGATGGGAGCGAAGCCCGGATGGGAGCGAAGCCTTTTGGATTCCCAAAGGAAGGCAGTGGTGTTTGGGGGGGGATTTCGGTGCTGTGCCCCGTTAGGAGGGCCCTAAAAGTTGGTGTGGGTGTCACAGAGAGGTAAAGCCGAGGGGCTCCGCAGCGAAATGAGCCCGCTGGGGGCTCGTGCTGCTCCTCCTCCGGGGGAAAGCTTAAAAAAAACCCAAAAAGACCCCCCCAAAAAACCCCAAAAGAC
>JACDJE010001073.1:0-12348 GCA_016647715.1 Pavo muticus | reverse complement strand
CCCCCTTTCCTTCACATTCCCCCTCATATTTCCCCCTTTCCTTCACATTTTCCCATTTTTCCCGTTTTTCCTTCCCATTTTCCCACCTCCCTTTTCCCCTGCGCATGCGCCGAACTCTCCGCGCGCCCCTCCCCCGGGACCAGAGCGCGCATGCGCAGAACCCCAACGCGGCCCCCTCCGTGCCGCACGCACGGCGCATGCGCCGAATTAAGGCGGGGCGGGAGGGGAGGGCGCCGCCATTTTGCGCAGGCGCAGCGCGGCCGCTCCCCGCGCATGCGCGCAGCGCAGCGCTCCGGAGGCGGCGGAGGCAAAATGGCGGCGGTGGTACAGAATGTGGTGAAGCTGTGAGTGAAACCCCCCTCCCCCCTCCCTTCTGCCCCACGTCCCGCGGGGATAATGCGGTCCTGCCCAGCTGTGGGGCTGCCCCGGGGTTGGGGGGGGTCCGTGTGGGGGGCGGTGGGCCGTGAGAGCGGTTTGGGGCCGTGTGGTGCCCCCCCACACGCGGTGCGAATGGGGGACGGCGGTGTGTGGGGCCTGTGGGGCGGGAGATCTCTCCCTGTGGGGCTCTATAGGGGCTCCTATGGACCTTTAGGGCCCTATAGGGTGTGCCCTATAGGAGGAGAGATCTCCTCATTGTGTCCTTGGGAGAGGGGAACCCATAGAGATCTCCCCTATAGGAACCCATAAGATACCCCTCTGAGATCCCATAGAGATCCCTCTATAGGAAACCATAGAGATGGAACCTATAGGAACCCATGTGAGTACCCTATGGTTACCGGATGTCCCCTGTAGAGACCCAGAGTGGGGATCCTATACATCCCTGGGGGCCATAGGGTCCTCCACTGTAGCAAAAAGGGATTTCTTCATCAGTGGGGCATTTCCTATAGGTGTCTGGACACTGATTTTAGGTTTCCAGTTGTTATCCATGGATTTCTGGTGGTTCCCCATAGGTTTCTTTGTGATTATCCATAGGTTTTTTATGATTATCCATAGGTTTGTCATGGTTTTCCATAGGTTTGTGTAGATTTCTGGTCGTTACCCATAAGCTCCAGGTCACTTTCTGTAGGATTCTGGTCACTGTCAGTAGGTTCCTGGTCTCTATCCACCGGATTTGGGTCGTTATCCATCAGATTTGGGTCGTTATCCATCAGATTTGGGTCGTTATCCATCAAATTCAGGTCTCGTTCTGTCAGTTTTGGGTCGCTTTCCCCACATTTTGACATTTTCTGTGTTTTTTTGGCATCTCCCGTGCATGTTTTTGGCACCCCCCTCCATCCTCCGTGCGATCCCTGAAGAGCAAGAACTCCTTTTCCACACTTTTTTGCCCCAAATCAACAGCCGAATGGAGCACATGGGACAGCACCTCGACCTAATTACACCAGCAATTAAGCTGCAAATTAATCACACTTCATTCACTGCAGGAGTGTATTTATTGGTTTCAGCACCAGCTTTTGAGGCTGGAGTTTGGGAAGGCTGCTGAGATGACGCTTTGGATCTCTCCTTTGGGGCAAAAAAGCCAAGATTTGGTTTCCTTTATTCCTTTTTTAAGCCCACCCTCGTCCTTTGGATACAGGATCACAGAATTGCATCGGATCCCTCTTTATTTCTGCCCCGCCAACAGCAGCGATCGGAGCAGCACAGCCATCCCCGAGTAGTTCTTTTTGCTTTAAGCACCATTTGATGGAGCTTTTTTACCAAAAAGGCCGAGTTTCCCCCCAGATCTCTGTGGTCCGGCGGTGATCCTCTGGATGCGGCGTATTTTTGGGGCGCTCGTTGAGTTTTTGAGTGATTCAGGAGGAAATTGAAGCTCAGGGAGGGATTCTTCTCGCCCGGTTCCGATCTCTGCCTCCAGACGCGAGCTTTGGGCTCCCTCTGCAGTCAGCAATGAGGAAAAAAAGGGAGATTTTGGAGCCTGAGTGCTGCATTTTGGGCTGAAACAGCGCGAAATCGAGCACGGCAACCCTCCTTTGCATTTAATGAAGGCATCGAGCACTCATTCCTGTTTTCAGGAGCAAAGCAACAACCAGGAGATTTCACCCCATCTCTGAAGCCTTCCCTTCCCTCTGCCTCCCGTCCCGCGAGCATCCTTTGATTAATTATTGCCCTTTGTAATTAGCCATCTCCTGGTGCTCCGCGCGGCTCTCCCAGCCGGTGTCCAGCCACAATCAATACCACCCATAAAGCTGATGCATTTCTGCCCTTCCGCCTCTGCTGCAGCATCAGCAAGCAGAGAGCTTTGTTCCCAGCAGCCAAACTCAGCTCTTCCCTCTCATCACCGCCGTGGAACAATCCCAATTAACGTAATTAGAGCTCAAAGTGCCCCAAAATGCAGCAGGTCACGGGTTTGTGAGCTGGGTTTTCCTTCTCCCTTCAAGATTCCTCCATCAGAGCTCTCCCCATCACCCAAAACGTCCCAAAATCGGTAGGTTGTGTTGTTGGTGACCTGGATTTTCTCTTTCCCTACAAAATTCCCCCATCAGAGCTCTTCCCAACACCCAGAATGACCAAAAATGGGGTAGATCACATGATTGTGACTTGGAGGAATCTTGAAGGGAGAAGGGAAATCCACCAGAGCTCTTCCCAACACCCCAAAACATCCAAAATTGGTAGGCCGTATTGTTGGTAACCAGGATTTTCCCTCTCCTTACAAGATTCCTCCACCAAAGCTCTCCCCATCACCCAAAACATCCCAAAGTCGGTAGGTTGTGTTGTTGGTGACCCAGATTTTCTCTCTCCCTACACGATTCCCCCATCAGAGCTCTCCCCATCACCCAAAACATCCCAAAATTGGTAGGTCATACTGTTGGCAGCCAGGATTCCCCCTCTCCCTACAAATCCCCCCACCAAAGCTCTCCCCATCACCCAAACCATCCAGAAACGGCTCGGTCACATCGGTCCCCGGCCGGATTCTCCTTCTCCCCCCCAAAACCCCTCTCAGAATCCGCACGCAAACCACGTGGGCTGCTTCCTGACCCCCGCGTTGCCCCCCAGGCTCGGTGAGCAGTACTACAGGGATGCCATGGAGCAGTGCCACAACTACAACGCCCGGCTGTGCGCCGAGCGCAGCGTCCGCCTGCCCTTCCTGGACTCGCAGACCGGCGTGGCTCAGAGCAACTGCTACATCTGGATGGAGAAGAGGCACCGCGGCCCAGGTGGGGCCGGGCTGCTGCTGACCCTCCCAGCAGGCCGCTGTGTGCTGCTGGGTTGGATAATCTCTGCTTTTCTCCCCACAAAGGCTTGGCAGCGGGGCAGCTTTACTCCTACCCCGCGCGCCGCTGGAGGAAGAAGCGCCGTGCTCATCCTCCCGAGGACCCCAGGCTCTCCTTCCCTTCCATCAAACCTGGTGAGTCCTTCCTGTTGCTGCTTTCCGGCTCTTGTTGTGGGTCTGATTGTTGTCAGAGGGCCACGTGCCTTCCAGCACGTTCATCTTTAAGGACCTTTCCAACCCATTCTGTGATTCGTTGATCTTTAAGGACCCTTCCAACCCATTCTATGATTCGTTGATCTTTAAGGACCCTTCCAACCCATTCTATGATTCGTTGATCTTTAAGGACCCTTCCAACCCATTCTATGATTCGTTGATCTTTAAGGACCCTTCCAACCCATTCTATGATTCGTTGATCTTTAAGGACCCTTCCAACCCATTCTATGATTCGTTGATCTTTAAGGACCCTTCCAACCCATTCTATGATTCGTTGATCTTTAAGGACCCTTCCAACCCATTCTATGATTCGTTGATCTTTAAGGACCCTTCCAACCCATTCTATGATTCGTTGATCTTTAAGGACCCTTCCAACCCATTCTATGATTCGTTGATCTTTAAGGACCCTTCCAACCCATTCTATGATTCGTTGATCTTTAAGGACCCTTCCAACCCATTCTATGATTCGTTGATCTTTAAGGACCCTTCCAACCCATTCTATGATTCGTTGATCTTTAAGGACCCTTCCAACCCATTCTATGATTCGTTGATCTTTAAGGACCCTTCCAACCCATTCTATGATTCGTTGATCTTTAAGGACCCTTCCAACCCATTCTATGATTCGTTGATCTTTAAGGACCCTTCCAACCCATTCTATGATTCGTTGATCTTTAAGGACCCTTCCAACCCATTCTATGATTCGTTGATCTTTAAGGACCCTTCCAACCCATTCTATGATTCGTTGATCTTTAAGGACCCTTCCAACCCATTCTATGATTCGTTGATCTTTAAGGACCCTTCCAACCCATTCTATGATTCGTTGATCTTTAAGGACCCTTCCAACCCATTCTATGATTCGTTGATCTTTAAGGACCCTTCCAACCCATTCTATGATTCGTTGATCTTTAAGGACCCTTCCAACCCATTCTATGATTCGTTGATCTTTAAGGACCCTTCCAACCCATTCTATGATTCGTTGATCTTTAAGGACCCTTCCAACCCATTCTATGATTCGTTGATCTTTAAGGACCCTTCCAACCCATTCTATGATTCGTTGATCTTTAAGGACCCTTCCAACCCATTCTATGATTCGTTGATCTTTAAGGACCCTTCCAACCCATTCTATGATTCGTTGATCTTTAAGGACCCTTCCAACCCATTCTATGATTCGTTGATCTTTAAGGACCCTTCCAACCCATTCTATGATTCGTTGATCTTTAAGGACCCTTCCAACCCATTCTATGATTCGTTGATCTTTAAGGACCCTTCCAACCCATTCTATGATTCGTTGATCTTTAAGGACCCTTCCAACCCATTCTATGATTCGTTGATCTTTAAGGACCCTTCCAACCCATTCTATGATTCGTTGATCTTTAAGGACCCTTCCAACCCATTCTATGATTCGTTGATCTTTAAGGACCCTTCCAACCCATTCTATGATTCGTTGATCTTTAAGGACCCTTCCAACCCATTCTATGATTCGTTGATCTTTAAGGACCCTTCCAACCCATTCTATGATTCGTTGATCTTTAAGGACCCTTCCAACCCATTCTATGATTCGTTGATCTTTAAGGACCCTTCCAACCCATTCTATGATTCGTTGATCTTTAAGGACCCTTCCAACCCATTCTATGATTCGTTGATCTTTAAGGACCCTTCCAACCCATTCTATGATTCGTTGATCTTTAAGGACCCTTCCAACCCATTCTATGATTCGTTGATCTTTAAGGACCCTTCCAACCCATTCTATGATTCGTTGATCTTTAAGGACCCTTCCAACCCATTCTATGATTCGTTGATCTTTAAGGACCCTTCCAACCCATTCTGTGATTCGTTGATCTTTAAGGACCCTTCCAACCCATTCTATGATTCGTTGATCTTTAAGGACCCTTCCAACCCATTCTATGATTCGTTGATCTTTAAGGACCCTTCCAACCCATTCTGTGATTCGTTGATCTTTAAGGACCCTTCCAACCCATTCTGTGATTCGTTGATCTTTAAGGACCCTTCCAACCCATTCTGTGATTCGTTGATCTTTAAGGACCCTCCCAACCTATTTTATGATTCATTGATCTTTAAGGACCCCCCCAACCTATTCTAGGATTCATTGATCTTTAAGGACCCTTCCAACCCATTCTGTGATTCGTTGATCTTTAAGGACCCTTCCAACCCATTCTGTGATTCGTTGATCTTTAAGGACCCTCCCAACCTATTCTATGATTCGTTGATCTTTAAGGACCCTCCCAACCTATTTTATGATTCATTGATCTTTAAGGACCCCCCCAACCTATTCTAGGATTCATTGATCTTTAAGGACCCTTCCAACCCATTCTATGATTCGTTGATCTTTAAGGACCCTTCCAACCCACCCCAACCATTCTGTGGTTCCGTGATCTTTAAGGACCTTTCCAACCTATTCTAGGATCCTTTGATCTTTAAGGACCTTTCTGACCAATTCTGTGACCTTTAAGGTCTCTTCCAACCCAACCCGACTAGTTCTATAACCTTTAAGGACCCTTCTAACCAATTCTGTGACCTGTAAGGACCCTTCCAACCAGTTCTGTGACCTTTAAGGTCCCTTCCAACTCAATCCAACCCATTCTGTGACCTTTAAGGTCCCTTCCAACCCNAAGGACCCTTCCAACCAGTTCTGTGACCTTTAAGGTCCCTTGCAACTCAACCCAACCCATTCTATGACCTGTAAGGACCCTTCCAACCCATCCCAACCTGTTCTATGACCTTTAAATACCCTCCTAACCAATTCTGTGACCTTCAAGGTCCCTTCCAACCCAATCCAACTCATTCTATAACCTTTAAGGACCCTTCTAACCAATTCTATGGCCTATAAGGACCCTTCCAACCCAACACAACCCATTCTGTGACCTGTAAGGACCCTTCCAACCAGTTCTGTGACCTTTAAGGTCCCTTGCAACTCAACCCAACCCATTCTATGACCTGTAAGGACCCTTCCAACCCATCCCAACCTGTTCTATGACCTTTAAATACCCTCCTAACCAATTCTGTGACCTTCAAGGTCCCTTCCAACCCAATCCAACTCATTCTATAACCTTTAAGGACCCTTCTAACCAATTCTATGGCCTATAAGGACCCTTCCAACCCAACACAACCCATTCTGTGACCTGTAAGGACCCTTCCAACCAGTTCTGTGACCTTTAAGGTCCCTTGCAACTCAACCCAACCCATTCTATGACCTGTAAGGACCCTTCCAACCCATCCCAACCTGTTCTATGACCTTTAAATACCCTCCTAACCAATTCTGTGACCTTCAAGGTCCCTTCCAACCCAATCCAACTCATTCTATAACCTTTAAGGACCCTTCTAACCAATTCTATGGCCTATAAGGACCCTTCCAACCCAACACAACCCATTCTGTGACCTGTAAGGACCCTTCCAACCAGTTCTGTGACCTTTAAGGTCCCTTGCAACTCAACCCAACCCATTCTATGACCTGTAAGGACCCTTCCAACCCATCCCAACCTGTTCTATGACCTTTAAATACCCTCCTAACCAATTCTGTGACCTTCAAGGTCCCTTCCAACCCAATCCAACTCATTCTATAACCTTTAAGGACCCTTCTAACCAATTCTATGGCCTATAAGGACCCTTCCAACCCAACACAACCCATTCTGTGACCTGTAAGGACCCTTCCAACCAGTTCTGTGACCTTTAAGGTCCCTTGCAACTCAACCCAACCCATTCTATGACCTGTAAGGACCCTTCCAACCCATCCCAACCTGTTCTATGACCTTTAAATACCCTCCTAACCAATTCTGTGACCTTCAAGGTCCCTTCCAACCCAATCCAACTCATTCTATAACCTTTAAGGACCCTTCTAACCAATTCTATGGCCTATAAGGACCCTTCCAACCCAACACAACCCATTCTGTGACCTGTAAGGACCCTTCCAACCAGTTCTGTGACCTTTAAGGTCCCTTGCAACTCAACCCAACCCATTCTATGACCTGTAAGGACCCTTCCAACCCATCCCAACCTGTTCTATGACCTTTAAATACCCTCCTAACCAATTCTGTGACCTTCAAGGTCCCTTCCAACCCAATCCAACTCATTCTATAACCTTTAAGGACCCTTCTAACCAATTCTATGGCCTATAAGGACCCTTCCAACCCAACACAACCCATTCTGTGACCTGTAAGGACCCTTCCAACCAGTTCTGTGACCTTTAAGGTCCCTTGCAACTCAACCCAACCCATTCTATGACCTGTAAGGACCCTTCCAACCCATCCCAACCTGTTCTATGACCTTTAAATACCCTCCTAACCAATTCTGTGACCTTCAAGGTCCCTTCCAACCCAATCCAACTCATTCTATAACCTTTAAGGACCCTTCTAACCAATTCTATGGCCTATAAGGACCCTTCCAACCCAACACAACCCATTCTGTGACCTGTAAGGACCCTTCCAACCAGTTCTGTGACCTTTAAGGTCCCTTGCAACTCAACCCAACCCATTCTATGACCTGTAAGGACCCTTCCAACCCATCCCAACCTGTTCTATGACCTTTAAATACCCTCCTAACCAATTCTGTGACCTTCAAGGTCCCTTCCAACCCAATCCAACTCATTCTATAACCTTTAAGGACCCTTCTAACCAATTCTATGGCCTATAAGGACCCTTCCAACCCAACACAACCCATTCTGTGACCTGTAAGGACCCTTCCAACCAGTTCTGTGACCTTTAAGGTCCCTTGCAACTCAACCCAACCCATTCTATGACCTGTAAGGACCCTTCCAACCCATCCCAACCTGTTCTATGACCTTTAAATACCCTCCTAACCAATTCTGTGACCTTCAAGGTCCCTTCCAACCCAATCCAACTCATTCTATAACCTTTAAGGACCCTTCTAACCAATTCTATGGCCTATAAGGACCCTTCCAACCCAACACAACCCATTCTGTGACCTGTAAGGACCCTTCCAACCAGTTCTGTGACCTTTAAGGTCCCTTGCAACTCAACCCAACCCATTCTATGACCTGTAAGGACCCTTCCAACCCATCCCAACCTGTTCTATGACCTTTAAATACCCTCCTAACCAATTCTGTGACCTTCAAGGTCCCTTCCAACCCAATCCAACTCATTCTATAACCTTTAAGGACCCTTCTAACCAATTCTATGGCCTATAAGGACCCTTCCAACCCAACACAACCCATTCTGTGACCTGTAAGGACCCTTCCAACCAGTTCTGTGACCTTTAAGGTCCCTTGCAACTCAACCCAACCCATTCTATGACCTGTAAGGACCCTTCCAACCCATCCCAACCTGTTCTATGACCTTTAAATACCCTCCTAACCAATTCTGTGACCTTCAAGGTCCCTTCCAACCCAATCCAACTCATTCTATAACCTTTAAGGACCCTTCTAACCAATTCTATGGCCTATAAGGACCCTTCCAACCCAACACAACCCATTCTGTGACCTGTAAGGACCCTTCCAACCAGTTCTGTGACCTTTAAGGTCCCTTGCAACTCAACCCAACCCATTCTATGACCTGTAAGGACCCTTCCAACCCATCCCAACCTGTTCTATGACCTTTAAATACCCTCCTAACCAATTCTGTGACCTTCAAGGTCCCTTCCAACCCAATCCAACTCATTCTATAACCTTTAAGGACCCTTCTAACCAATTCTATGGCCTATAAGGACCCTTCCAACCCAACACAACCCATTCTGTGACCTGTAAGGACCCTTCCAACCAGTTCTGTGACCTTTAAGGTCCCTTGCAACTCAACCCAACCCATTCTATGACCTGTAAGGACCCTTCCAACCCATCCCAACCTGTTCTATGACCTTTAAATACCCTCCTAACCAATTCTGTGACCTTCAAGGTCCCTTCCAACCCAATCCAACTCATTCTATAACCTTTAAGGACCCTTCTAACCAATTCTATGGCCTATAAGGACCCTTCCAACCCAACACAACCCATTCTGTGACCTGTAAGGACCCTTCCAACCAGTTCTGTGACCTTTAAGGTCCCTTGCAACTCAACCCAACCCATTCTATGACCTGTAAGGACCCTTCCAACCCATCCCAACCTGTTCTATGACCTTTAAATACCCTCCTAACCAATTCTGTGACCTTCAAGGTCCCTTCCAACCCAATCCAACTCATTCTATAACCTTTAAGGACCCTTCTAACCAATTCTATGGCCTATAAGGACCCTTCCAACCCAACACAACCCATTCTGTGACCTGTAAGGACCCTTCCAACCAGTTCTGCGACCTTTAAGGTCCCTTGCAACTCAACCCAACCCATTCTATGACCTGTAAGGACCCTTCCAACCCATCCCAACCTGTTCTATGACCTTTAAATACCTTCCTAACCAATTCTATGACCTTTACGAACCCAATGACTAGTTCTGTGACCTGTAAGGACCCTTCCAACCCAACCCCTCCTCTCCTTCCTCCTGCAGACACCGACCAGACCCTGAAGAAGGAGGGGCTGATCTCGCAGGACGGCAGCAGCCTGGAGGCTCTGCTCAGGACCGACCCCCTGGAGAAGCGCTCCCTCCCGGACCCCCGCATGGACGACGACAGCCTGGGCGAGTTCCCCGTCACCAACAGCCGTGCACGGAAGGTACAGACCCCCCCAGACCCCCCCCCAAACCCTCCCAGATGAATTTTGGGGGGCAGAGGACGCTGTCACCCCCCTGGGCTGTAGCCCCCAGCTGTAGCGATGCCACCCATCCTCCTCAAAACCCCACGAGAACCCCCCAGATTCCCCATAAAGCACTTTCTCTCCCCAAAATTCCACAGGCTGTTCCCGCAGTTTGATTTGTCATCACCTCTTATTTCTCCTCCCATCCCCTGTTCTCGCTGCTGTTCTGGATGCAGACAAACCTCGTCCAACAAACTCCGTTTGTTCCTAATTGCGCTCAGAGTTCGGTTTGCTTTTCCTTTTGGGCCAGTTTCCTGCAGAATGAGGTTCTTAGCAGCTCTTCCCAAGCTCTGTCCATTTTCACCCATCGGTCTGGAACAGAAAGAGGTTGTGAAAGAACAAATAGGAAGGGAGCTGAGGCCGAGAAATGGGCAAATAATGAAATAATGGTTCATTTTGCTTCGATGAAAACCCGTTCGTCTTACTCCTTAAGTTTTGCTGTCACCTCTTTGCATCTACGCTCCTCAAAGGGTTGAATTCCTCACTGGCAGGGTGGGCATCAAACCCATCATTCCCCCCCGGATATCGGGGGTTTCCTTGTTTCCCCCCCCAGCCGTGTGGACGTACCCAAATCATCATCAAATCCCCCGAATCCCTTGGTTTGGGGGTGCTTTCTGTTGTAACCCCCCCCTCCCTCCCCCAGCGCATCCTGGAGCCGGACGATTTCCTGGACGATTTGGATGATGAGGACTATGAGGAGGACACACCGAAGCGGAGGGGGAAGGGGAAAGCAAAGGTGAGAACCCCAGCGCCGTTTTAACTCCAAATCCCAAGAAATTGGGCAAATTTCTACCCCCAGAAATGCCATTTTCAGTGCTGTAGAGATCCCACCTGGATCCTTGTCACCCCAAAGCAGCCATTGCAGGCTCTCCCCACCCAGTGGCACTGCGGGATCGTTCCTCCCTTTCTCCAATCTTTGAGGATTGGCTTTGCCTCCAAATTTTCCCTTTTTTCCTTATTTTTCTTGCCCCCCCCCACCCCCAAACCCAGGGCAAAGGCGTCGGGGGCGCACGCAAGAAGCTGGACGCCGCCATCTTGGAGGACAGGGACAAACCCTACGCCTGCGACAGTGAGTAGCCCGGCCTCTGCAGCGGCCTTTCGGGGCAGGTGATGCTGTGGGGTGGCATTGGTGCTTAATCCTTAAGCCTGAAAAGGGACTTCTGCACACGTGGTGGGGGGAGGGACCTCTCGGGGTCCTCTTGACCCCAAGCTGAGCTCTGCTTTCTTTGTTAAGGACTTTTAGTGGGTTTGTAGCTGCAAAGTGCAGCTTGGGAAGCTATAAAAGGGCCACAAAAAGGCCACCAAAATGGTCACAAAGTGGACCACAAAAAATGGACCACTTAAGATCACAGAAAGGGCCACCAGAAGGGTCATGAAAGGGCACGAAAAAGGCATAAAAAAGGGCCCGAAAATGGGCACAGAAGGACCACAAAGAGCCTCCAAAGGGCACAAAAGGACCACGAGGGCCACCAAAATGGCCACAGAATGAACACAGAAGGCCACAGAAAGGGCCACCAGAAGGGTCAGGAAAGGGCACAAAAAGGGCCCAAAAATGGGCAGAAAAGGGCTACGAAGAGCCTCAAAAAGGCACAAAAGGACCACGAGGGCCACCAAAATGGGCCACAGAAGGACCAGAAGGGCCACAAAGAGCCCAAAAATGGCCACCAAAGGGCTACAGAGGCCCAATAAAGGGTCACAAAAGGGCCACAAACACCCAGAAAGGGCCACCAAAGGCCACAGGGGGCCCACAAATGGCCACGAAGGCCCAAGAAGGGCCACAGAAAGTTACAAAGGCCCAATAAAGGACCGCAAAGTGCCCACAGATGGCCACCAAAGGCCACACCCAAAAGAGGGCCACAAAGGGTCACAAAATGGCCACCAAAGGCCTGAAAATGGCCACAGAGGGTCACAGAGCATCACAAAACCCAGAAAATGGCCACAGAGGACCCCAGAACGGCCACCGAAGGGCCACAAAGAGTCACAAGGGCCCCAAAATGGCCCCCAAAGGCCCAATGAAGGGTCACAATAGTGCCACAAAGGCCCCCAAAATGGCCCACAGAGGGTCACAAAATGGCCCACAAAGGGCCACAGGGGCCCAAAAATGGCCACAAAGGGCCCAAGATGGCCCACGAAGGGTCACGAAGGGTCACAAAATGGCCGCCAAAGGGCCACAAAGGCCTGAAAACGGCCACAAAGAGCCCAGAAATGACCCCCAACAGCCCCAGAATGGCCCCCAG
>JACDJE010001072.1:0-30824 GCA_016647715.1 Pavo muticus | reverse complement strand
CTAAGAGGTCAAATAACACATTTTCACTTTCCATAGCGACTATACTGTTACTCATTTCTCAATAGGCAGAAAGATCTACACTGAGGAAGGGGGAGATGCATGTATTCAAAAGCTCAAGTGACTCCTTACCTCCTCAGGGAGACAGACACTTATGAAACAAATGCAAATGCTCAAAGCACTCCTCCCTTTCTTTGAGGGGAGCACACAAAAGACAAAGAGGCTAAAACAACACCTTTTAGGTTTCAATATGAGGAGTGCCTCCCCTTCATGGGGAGGCCTATATCAAAGGAAATGCTAATACTTAAATCGTTCCTCACTTCTCTGCAAGGCCACAGAAAAACTTCAAATACCACACCTAAGTTACAAGACATCCTTCAGTTTCAAAATGTGCAGTGATCTTCACGGGGAGGCACACGCATATTAAACAAATGGAAATACTCAAAATTACTTCATACGTCCCCAAGAGGTATACACATAAACAGTAAAGTTTCAGAATATGGAGTGGTCTTCCTGGAGAGGTGCTCACATCTAAGTCTTCAAAAATATCACTCCTTGCAACTCCAGGAGGTACACACAGAAAAGTTTCAGACTGTATCTGGAAGGACAACATTCTCACGGCGGGTATCCTGCCTCGACTACGCCATTAAATAATGTCTCGCTCCAATTTATAGGAGGGAGAGGAGGTTCTTAGATATATGTATACCTGACATGAGATTAAGAAACAATGGTTCAAATGTTGGCCCGACCAGTTTATTACAAATCCTAGTCGTTCAGGGAGATGGGGAAGGGAAGAAGGGCTATAGAAAAGATAGGAAATAGAAGCAAGGAGTCTTTGTAGGAAGCAAGAGGGAGATAGTCACCACCATGGGTCCAGCGTGGTTCATAGTTCAGTCATTGATCTTCAGTAGTTGGCGGGTCATTGGGCATTGTTGTTTCGTTGACAACGACAATTTTTCAATGGTAGTACAAACTTACTTATAAGTCCAAAGTGGTCGAGTCAGCTCTCTTTGGAGTGACAGCTCAAATCCAAAGTGGTTGAGTCAGCTCTTCTTGGAGTGGCAGCTTCTGGCTCTGAGATCTCAGCAGAAACTCCTTTGTTCCCACCTTCCGGGCCTTGCCAGAAGATAAGAGGGAGCAGGGATGCCCACCTGCATCCTGTTTTTCACAGGACACGATGGTACCATTCCCCAATTTTCCTATACTAAGCTGGAGTTATTTGGTCACAGGCCAGATCTTCCACCAGTAAACGCTCCTGAGCACTCTCTTCCCAAGGCAAACATCTCCAAAGAAATGCTTTCAAATGTAAAATTGTCCACACAGTGATGTTGATTGCCACATGGCAACACCCACCTCTCATCTCCTAGATAAGTGAGAAAGAAATTGCAAGAAATGCCTCAGAAAGCAAGCTTTGAGCCAAAAACAAAGAAGGATTCATACACCCTGGTGCCGACAGCCCCCAAACAAGCTGATCACCATAAATTGGTGAGGATGCCTGTCAGCTCACTCAGGCACCCACTGACCCCCAGAGAGTGGAAGGATCCCAGACAAGCCCCCAAGTCATTAGGAAAATTTTACTCAAATATACTTGCTCAATTATCTTTATCCCAAAAAGAGACAGAGGAGAAGTCTTAGCTTTCTTTATTCAAATAAAGAAAGAGTCTACTGGAAACATTTTTCCAGTAGATTCTTTCAACACATCAGAAGTCCCAGCCTCCACTTTATCCTTCCTCTCAACACATTGTCCCCTCTCCTTTCCTCACTGGAGGAAGTACTTGGAGGTTACAGGCTTCCCAGTCTATCAAATACAACTTCCCCCTTCTATGGGGCTGTAAGGGAACTGTTATGTCATGGCCTGAACTGATGATTGAGCACCTGGTGAATGGGGGTGGCTGGCCCAGGAAGCATAGGTGCAAGCAATTCACCTGTGCTTCTCACATGACCAGAAAGAGTAGACCCAAGTCCACGCCTCCCTTGGATCGTTTAAGGACTAGCCTCCAGAGGGAGCATCTCTCTTCTGGACAAAGGCTATTTCCTGAGAAGGAATGTTCTATAACCAGAGACCCTATCACCTGTGAAGCAAGTTAACTTTTTTCTATATATGATTATTGAAATTCCTAACAACGCTTTACCTAGTATTGTAAAGAATTTATCAGAAGCAGTTTCACTACTTCTAAGGACCAATACTGACCTAGTAGGCCTGTGCAGTAAGTCCAAAGTTCATAAGTTCAGAGGTCCATAGACCTCTGTAACTAAAACTTTATTTGGTGAAAGCCTACAGACCAAGTGAAGAAGAATTTGCAATCTTCTGCACAGCAACTTGTGAGCAAGGGCATCTTTTTTGTGAGCCTCTGTGTAAATGATTTTATTTGTAAGGGCATTTTTAAGCTTCTTCTACCTCATGATATAAACTAGATGGACTCTCAAAACTGTAACTTTTCAACTACAATGCTCTTAACAACTTAAGATGACTTCCAAAATGTAGACTTAATCCAGACCCTGGAAATCATAAACAGCACAACAGGGAACATATACAGCAAGTAAGATGTTAAGTAATACCGTTTTATGAAAAAGCTCTAAGAGAATACTTAAAAAAAAAATACAACACACTGTGACTAGCAACTATTGAATTACTATAAAACTTATGACAGCTTCATTTTAAGAAACTCTGGTCAGATTTGCTGTTATCTCAACTTTCTGTAACCCCCCCCCATAGGGTGCCAAAGAGGACTATTGTGTTTTAACCTGACAGGCAATTAAGCACCACAAAGCTGTTCACTCACTCCCTTGCTGCCAGCAGGATGAAGGAATGAATTAGAAATAAAATGGAATTCCCAGGTTGAGATAAAAGCTGTTTATTAGAAAAAAAAATGTATCTAACCACAATACATTTACTTATCACCCACTGACAATACACACCCAGCTAACAGTACAACTGCTCGCTAACAGTCATCTCCACTAACAATACATCTTACCACACACTTGCTTAACTCCCCACAGCTTTATAGCCTTCTGTATGATGTCATATAGTATGGAATAACTCCTTGCCTAATTCAGATCAGTTGTCCTGGCTCTGCCCCACCCCCTGCTGCTTGGCCATAAAGGCAGTGGCTTTTCCTCACTAAGGAGCCTGGCCTAGTGTGGCCTTGGGTGTGCACCCATCACACAAGTAAAACAAAAAAAAGCAAACAGGTAAAACTACATCTGTGTGCTCTTAACTCTGTCTCTGCTGAATCCAGCTGCAATGGAATTGCCAGGTCACAGCCTGAACCAGTAGGTGAGCACCTGAGTGCCCGGAGCAGGGGAGCCTAGATCCATCCTTCCTCTCTCTCCCTCTCGGTGGTGCTTCCGGGAGCGCGTATGCACTCAAGAGCCTGCGCGGTTTACCCCCCCCCCCTTCTGGCGCGCCAGAGTTAAAACCGGAGAAGGCTGCATTCCTGAGCTCACCCTTTTTTCCGAACTGTTGCCGGGAGGGGTGAGTTAATTCCTCTTTCTTTGATATCTTGTTCTATAGTGCCTGTATCTCAAATAAAGGCTCTGTCATAGCCTTTGTTTGCTTTACACCAGCAGGAGTTGACAATATGGACATTTTCAAGTTTTGTGCGTTTCTGTTGTTTTCATACCATCTTCAGGTCTTTTTTTTGTTTTCATCAGGGAACTGGTGTTCTTGTTATATGTCAGGTGAACATCACAGTGTTGTGACTGGTGTTCAGTAACAGTCAACTAGTCCTGCTCAATACCTAGCTTAACTTGTCTTAAGATGTTTGTCCAGTTCAAATTTCAACTGAACATTACTAATAAATAGTAATTCACCAGAGATGCAGAGAAATAATTAAAAAGAATTATTTCTTCCAACATGCAGAGAAGCATATAATTTGAGACATCTGTCACTGGATTAGAATTTGTCTAAGAAATTTGCTACCTTTTATCTAAGCAGGTGAAATGTCAGAAAACTTGGAGAAAGTTACTGGAGACAGCATAAGCCAATATCACTTGTATATGGAAAGTATCAGCTAGTCAAGATTTAGTTCATGGAGAAATTTAGTGACAGAGACATCCTCATCACTGTACTGCAAAGCATTACTTGAGATTTCATACATTGATTTTCTTCTCTGCCTGGTATGTTGGTCTTTGAGCTAGCAAGACTTATTAATACAACCAGGGCATTTTGGATGCTTGTGTAAGTTTTACCAAGCTCAAGTATAGTTTACTGCAATACTACATCAGGATAGAGTTTCATATTCTAGAATTTACTAAGACTTAAATAGGAATGAAAGAATCATAGAATGGCTTGGGTTATAAGGGGGTTTAAAATATCATTAAGTTCCAACCCTCTTGCTGTGGGAAAGAGTGCCATCTACTAAATCAGGGCCCTATCAAACCTGGCGTTGAATGCCTCCAAGGATGAAGCATCCACAACTTCCCTGGGCAACCTGCTTTAGTACCTCATCACTCTGAGTGATAAAATTTCCTCCTAATAACTAAATCTATCCTCTTTTAATTTAAAACCATTTACTTTTTTCCTATCACTATTGACTTTTCACATAGTCTGATCTCCTTCCTATTTATAAGCTCCCTTTAAGTATTGGGAGGCCACAAATGGGTCTCCCAAGAGCCTTTGCTTCTCTAAGCTGAAGAAGCCAAGCTCCTTCAACCATTCTTCATAGAAGTACCTCAGTTCTCTGGTGATTTTCACGGCCCAACTCTGGACCTGCTCCAACAGCTCTGTGTACTCCTTGTGCTCGGGGACTGTTGTGGCTAAGCACAACACAGTTGTATGCTCAGTTGTTTCCCCATCCCCCCACCTTCCCAGTGGCATCGGGAAAGAGAAGAAAAAAAATAAAGTAGAACTCATGGGTTGAGACAAAAAAAAAAACCCCAACAATTTACTAATATTAGAGAAAAGGAAGGGGAGGAAAGGATTATAATTATGATAATTAGATGTATAAAACAAATGATGCAAAATACCCAATATTGCCTCCCTGATGGACACATTAAGTAGGGAGATAGAAAACTACCATTGTGTCCTAGACTTGACAAATGCATTCTTTAGTATTCTCATTCATGAAGAATCGAAAGACGCATTTACATGGGGAGGCAGGCAGCAGACGTTTCAGGTCCTGCCGCAAGGGTATGTGCATTCACCAACCTATTGCCATAACTTAGTGGCGCGTGACCTAGCATAGTGGAATAATCCTAATAACATCAAACTGTACCACTATATTGATGTTCTCATGTTAATGTCTGACTCACTGGAGGCATTAGGAAAGGCAGTAGACTCATTAACTACTCCTTTACAAGAGAAAGGGTGGGCTATAAACCCACAAAAAGTGCAAGGACCAGGCTTGTCAGGTGAAATTCCTGGGTGTAGTTTGGTCAGGAAAGACCAAAGTACTACCCAGTGAAATAATAGACAAGGTTCAGGCATGTCCAGTCCCTTCCGTGCCAAGGCAGCTGCAAGAATTTTTGGGTATATTGAGATACTGGGGTTCCTTTATACCCCACTTAGCGCAGCTGCTGAGGCCTTTGTATGGAGTCATGAAGAAAGGCCAAAAATAGGACTGGGGGAGAATGGACCAAGAGGCCTTCCAGCAAGCAAAACTAGCTGTTAAACAGGAACAGGCGCTGGATATATTCAATCCCACCCTTCCAGCCGAACTAGATGTCCATGTAACTCAGGATGGGTTCAGCTGGGGCCTATGGCAGTGCCAAAATTTCATTTGAACCACAATTGGGTTCTGGTCTCAGGTTTGGCATGGAGCAGAAGAGTGGTACAGTACTATTGAAAAGCAGTTACTGGCTGCCTACTCCGCATTACAGGCAGTAGAGCCAATAACCCAAACATCTGAAGTCATAGTTAAGATCACCTTGCCAATTCAGGGGTGGGTGAAAGATCTGACCCACCTTCCTAAGACAGGGGTGGCCCAAGCACCGACAATGGCACAATCGGTCACCTATCTCAGCCAGAGGAGTACTCTGTCTTCATCACCACTGAAAGAAGTACTCCAGAAGATCCTAGGCCTGGTGATGTATCACAGCAATGCCCCAGAACAGACAATGGTTGCTCCACCAGAGAAGGGTCCCATTCAGGAAGGGCAATATCCCATTGTCACAGAGTTATCTAGATCAATCTATGCCCGTGACAGGGGGGCAGTAGGCCTGTGGGCCCCCTGCCCGTGGGCCCCCTGGCCCCAAAAATGGAAAGGGAAAAAGGGAAGGGTAGGGAGATGGGAGCTGGGCTCAAAAAAAAAAAGAACAGCGGCAACGATCTAAGGAGGAAAACTTATTTTACTAACTATGATATCGGAATACAAGATAACACAATATAATACAATCTAATTGAAATTGAGGCTAATAAATCAAATAAAATAAGAGAGAGAGAGAGTTTCTAAAACCAAAAGGCCTACTTTGACTGAAGGCGCACGGCAGAGAGAGAGCTCCCGTCCGAGTGAGATCCCGTGACTTCCGTGACGTATCTTCCTCTCTGACCGTGAGGTCCCCTGGGACATGTAGTTCTTCTACTCTTTTGAGAAGCAGGTATCTGGAAAGTTGTCAGTCCAAGGAACTGGAGTATTAACTCTTTAATTACCCGTGCTTTGCATGATGTTATGATGTGGAATACCAATAGCAAAATTAAAAACTATGACATTCCACCCCTTATTCTACATCACTAAATCATGCTTAATATATATACATATATGCAAAGAAATAATAATTAAAATGCATTACAGGTTTATACACATATATATATACATAGAATTACTGACTGCACTCCCCCACATCAAATTCCCTTGTGGTACACATTGAACACCCCGTTTTTCTGCATCACCCAACAAGTGGACCCAGGTCCCTGGGCAAAAACAGTTCCACAAAGAGCTTTGCCCTTCCCAGAAGCTGGAAAGACCCAAACTGCTTTTCCCAACATATTCTTTACATGTACTACAGGGACCTTATCTCCCTTGACAGTATGTAGGGAGCTGGCAGGACCATCGCGATTGTTAGATCCTCGAGTGTTGACCAACCAGGTGGCTTCTGCCAAATGCTTCTCCCAATGCTTAAATGTTCCACCACCCATTGCTTTCAACATGGTTTTTAACAACCCATTGTATTGTTCAATTTTACCAGAGGCTGGTGCGTGATAGGGGATATGATAAATCCACTCGATGCCATGATCTTTGGCCCAAGTATGTACAAGAGAATTTTTGAAATGAGTCCCATTATCTGACTCAATTCTTTCTGGAGTGCCATGTTGCCACAGGACTTGTTTCTCAAAACCTAATATGGTGTTTTGGGCAGTAGCATGGGGTACTGCATGTGTTTCAAGCCACCCAGTGGTTGCCTCCACCATGGTAAGCACATAACGCTTACCATTGCGAGATCGTGGCAAGGTGATGTAATCAACCTGCCACGCCTCCCCATCTTTATACTTTTGCCATCGCCCTTCCCCCCAGAGAGGTTTCATCCTCTTGGCTTGTTTAATTGTGGCGCATGTGTCACAGTCATGAATAACTTGTGCAATAGCGTCCATAGTTAAGTCCATCCCTCGGTCTTTAGCCCATTTGTATGTTGCATCCCTTCCTTGATGGCCCGAGGTCTCAGGGGCCCACCGAGCTAGAAATAATACACTCTTGTTCTACCAGTCCAAGTCTATTTGAGCCACCTCAGTTTTGGCAGCTCGATCTACCTGACGGTTGTTTTGTTGTTCTTCAGAAGCCCGACACTTCGGCACATGAGCATCTACGTGACGCACATTTACAACCATATCCTTTATTCGGGCAGCAATGTCTTTCCACAGTTCAGCAGCCCAAATAGGTTTACCCCTCTGTTGCCAGTTGTTTTCTTCCCACTGCTGTAACCACCCCCATAAGGCATTTGCCACCATCCATGATTCAGTATAAAGATAAAGCATTGGCCACCTCTCCCGTTCAGAAACATCTAAGGCCAGCTGGACAGCCTTTATCTCTGCAAATTAGCTTGATTCTCCTTTACCTTCTGTGGCCTCTGCAACTTGTCGTGTGGGGCTCCACACAGCAGCTTTCCATCTGAGTTGGTTGCCTACAATACGACACAATCCATCTGTGAACAGGGCATATTTCTTTTCATTTTCTGGTAGTTCATTGTATGCTGGGGCCTCTTTAGCATGTGATGGTTCTTCTGCTGGTAATGTTCCAAACTTTTTGCCTTCGGGCCAGTCCATGACCACCACTAAGATTCCTGGATGACTGAGGTTCCCCATCCGAGCTCGTTGTGTAATCAGCGCAATCCACTTATTCCAATTGGCATCAGTAGCATGATGGGTGGAGGGAACCTTTCCTTTAAACATCCAGTTTTGCACTGGCAGTTGAGGTGCTAGAAGGAGCTGCCTTTCACTACCGATTACTTCAGAAGCAGCCCGAACCCCCTCATATGCGGCTAAGATCTCCTTTTCAGTTGGAGTGTAGCACTCTTCGGACCCTCTGTATGCTCGACTCCAGAATCCCAGGGGTCGGCATCGGGTCTCTCTTGAGGCTCTTTGCCAAAGACTCCAAGTGGGGCCTTTCTCTCCAGTAGCAGTATAGAGGATGTTCTTTACATCCTGTCCTGTCCGTACTGGCCCCAGGACAACAGCTCGGGCTATCTCCTGCTTAATCTGCTCAAAAGCCTGCTGCTGCTCAGGACCCCACACAAAATTATACTTCTTCCATGTCACCTGAAAAAGGGGGCTTACAATGAGGCTATAGTTTGGAACATCCATTCTCCAAAAGCCCCCTACGCCCGGAAAAGATTGTGTCTATTTCTTATTAGTGGGCAGAGACATGGCAGTGATGTTGTTGATCACATCCGTTGAGATGCGCCGACGTCCACCTTGCCACTTTATCCCTGGGAACTGAATTTCCTGGGCAGGTCTTTTCACTTTGCTTCGCTTAATAGCGAAACCAGCACGCAGAAGGGTCTGGATTATTTGCTCTCCTTTCTCAAAAACTTCCCTTGCAGTGTTGCCCCACACAATAATCTCATCAGTGTACTGTAAGTGCTCAGGAGCACCACCCTGTTCCAGTGCAGCTTGGATCAACCAAAATGGTTGGGCTGTGTTTCCACCCCTGGGGCAAACGATTCCTGGTATACTGAATGCCCCTCCAGGTGAAAGCAAACTGTGGCCTACATTCCATGGCCAAAGGAATGGAAAAGAAGGCGTTAGCAATGTCTGTGGTGGCATACCACTTGGCTCCTTTTGACTCCAGTTCATACTGCAGTTCTAACATGTCCGGCACAGCAGCACTCAGTGGGGGTGTGACTTCATTCAGGCCACGGTAGTTTACCATCAGCCTCCACTCTCCACTGGCTTTACGCACTGGCCATATGGGGCTGTTAAAAGGTGAGTGAGTTTTGCTGATCCCTCCCTGACTCTCTAGTTAACGAATTAACTTATGAAGGTGGAGCAAGGAATCCCTATTCGTGCGGTACTGCCGTCTGTGCACCATTTTTGTATCAATTTGTACCTGTTGCTTTTTTACTCATAGCAACCCCACAACAGACGGATCTTCAAATAGGCCAGGCAAAACAGACAGCTGCTTAACACCTTCTGTGTCTATAGCAGCTATTCCAAAGGCCCATCAATACCCCTTGGGATCCTGAAAATATCCCCTTCTGAGGTAATCAATACCAAGTATACAGGGAGCCCCTGGGCCAGTCACAGTAGGGTGCTTTTTCCAGTCGTTACCAGTGAGGCTTATTTCGGCCTCCAACATTGTCAACTCTTGGGAACCCCCAGTCACCCCATGAATATAAACTGATTTTGTCCCTTGCTGACTCGAGGGCATTAGAGTGCACTGTGCACCAGTGTCCACCAGGGCCTTATATTTCTGTGGTTTTGATGTGCCAGGCCATCTAATCCACACAGTCCAATACACTCTATTATCCTTTTCCCCCTCCTGGCTGGGGGCAGGGCCCCTCTATTTGTTATCTCTGTTGTTCTTGAAACTATTGCCATGTCCCGCAGCAACTGGAGCAATTTCTTTTTTGGAGAAGTTCACCTTCGTGGTTGATCTGTCCTGTAATTCCTTTACCTGTGCTTGAAGTGCAGGAGTGGGATTTTTATGCCACTTCTTCATATCTTCTCCATGGTCACGTAGGTAACACCACAAGGCCATACACGACATAGTCTTACTGTTGTCACTTGCTCAAGCAGGAGGACGTCTTCACTGACAGCTGAGATGTTGGATGATGCAGGTTGGGAGGAAACCAAGTTGATCTGCCCCTCCACTAGGCTGTTTTGGGAATCCTGGTACCCATTTGATGTATCTGGTACCACCATTAATCCATCAGCATTAAGCACGGTAGACAGTTCGTCTATTATATCTTCTTGATTGCTCTCCATTCTGTCCATCTTTTCAGCTACTTTTATAATGGCTGAAACACAAGCTCATAGAGGGGTTAAATGTAACTGAAAGTCGTGAAGTTTATTAATGAATTCATTTATAAGGAGTCTTCTTTCCCCTCTGCCATACATCGCTGCAAATGTACTGGCATACCTTTCTGGTGCAGTCTTTGTGAATATATGCCACATATTTGGTGTACACCTGACTCTCTCAGTATCATGCTCTTGGTCTGGCTCATCAGGAATTGAAGTGGGGCTATGTAACATTTCCACCACAGCATATTCTCTCAAACAACGGATTCCCTTTTCCATATCAGTCCATTTCTTTATCTCAGGCATCAGTTCATCTTTGAAGGGGTATCTTTCTTTTACAGCTAACAGCATCCGCTTCCAGAGGGTGAAGGACCCATTCTGGCATGTACTGATACCTCTGTCAATGGCTGAGTCCCTAGCAATGCCACCCAGTTGGCGAGCTTCTCTACTATCTAGCCACACACTGTTGGCCCCATTGTCCCAACATCGAAGTAACCAGGTGACAATAGGCTCATTTGGGTGGCATGAAAAGTCTTTTCTCAGACCTTGAATTTCATTCATTTTCAGAGATCAATCAACAGTGGTAACAATGTCTTGCTCGCCTCCTACTCTTTCAGGACTTCTTGTTGCCCTCCTAGGCATTGGTGACTGCAGTCTTATTGAGGGCCCCTCCCCTGGACTCAGGGGCACTTCCCCTGGATCTCGGAGCCACTCCTCTGGACCTCTTTCCTCCTCTCTTACAGGGACTGCTTTGTCTACTTTCCCCTCCTCCTCTTTCTTCTGTTCTAAGTGAGTTGAGATTTGTTTCATTTTCCGTCCTCTTACAGGGGCAACTGACATCGATTCTGGTGCCTCCTGTGGTTGATCAGGTTGATCAGTTTTGATGCTCTCACTCTCCAGCTTGGCTCGGAGTCTGTCTCGTTCGATTATGAGGATATTTAGTTCAGATTCAAGCATGGCTTGATGCGACTGAATGTTGTTTATTTCAATTTGGAGACTGAATTTTGCGTGCTGGAAGGCATCTCGCTCAGTTTGGAGTAGATCCCGTTCGGACTTGAGGATGTCCCTCTCGGACCAGAAGGCATCTCATTCAGACTGGAGGGCGTCTCGCTTGGACTGGTGGGTGTCTTGTGTAAATTGAAAGTTGTCAAGTTTTATTGCAGGGAGTCTCTCAATTTGGAGGGCATCTCTCTCGGATCGGAGGGAGTCCCGCTCGGATTGGAGATCTTTTCTCTCGACTAGGAGACTCTCTCGCTCAGCCCGGAAATTCTCCCTCTCGACTCGGAGTCTCTCCTGGAAACTCTCCTTTTCAGCTTGGAGACTATCTCGCTCATTTTGTACTGTCTCCTGGAGAGTCTCCCTTTCAGCTCTCAGACACTCTCTCTCAATTTCAGAAACTCTCTCCCTCTCTGGGACATTACTGAATAAGGCCCGATAAGCATTAGCCAGGCCCCAAATTATTTGTGCCTCCTCAGATCTGCCTGAGCTGCAACATCCCTGTCTCAAATATCTGTTTAAGGTTTCAGGGTCTTCCAGGTGTTCAGGAGTAAAGTTCCATGACACCGAAGATGTCCATCTCTCTAAAGTCTCTCCCAAGCCTCTCCACACTCCCTGCCACTCAGTATTCTCTGGTTCTGGAGAAGGCTTTCTCAGAATATGATAAATCCAGATACTGAGTGAAATAAGTAAAATAATGAACAGTACATTCAGGGAGATTAACAAGGTGATCAGATGAGCATTCAAAAACTGCATAAAGGATTCAAAGGAGAGACTGGGAATCTGTTTAAAAATCACAAGTTCTGTAAAATTAGCAGCTCCCTCTGCAAACAGGTTTAAAAGAGAAAGTGGAATCATATTTTTTTCTCTTTACAGAAGTAAGATAGCAGTGCTCAAAGTTTACAAATATCCCAGAATATTGGCAGTCCGCCTGGACTTTCAAGGTCAAGTTTTCTGTGAGCACCTGTGAGAGAGATAAACTTTCCCAATGAAGCTAACGAAGCTCTCCAAGAGCAGAGAGAGATTCATTCTAAAAGCTAAAAAGCAGCTTTTGCCTGCATACTCCACCAAGAATGTTGATGGTTTACGGGCTGGTTTGGCCCGGTTCCGTGACTAGTGGGGCGGAGGGATTTCGCAAATCCACGCCTCCAGAAAAGGGAAACAAATTATCATATTATCATATTATTCCCTGGAGGAAGAATTAAAAGATGAAAATGAGCTTTTGAAAGCTCATATTAGGCAACTGGATAATAAAATTACATCTTTGATAGGGCAAACTGCCCCACCTTCAAATGAAACTTCCCCTTTGAAATTAAGATCCATATCACTAGAAGGGAAAAAGGACTTGGATCAGCAGGATCCTTGGATCCTAGTTGAATCCAAGAACAAAAGGAAGGCCGAGCAGACCTCAGATCCTCTAGAAATAAGGCCAGTAACAACTCAGAAGATCAAGAAAATCTAGGATATACCAGCAGGGTTGGCACCCAAAGAGTGGCCCCCTGCACGTACCACGTTACACGTAATGGCGCACCCATACACAGCCACCAAGCTCATGCATCTGTTACGATTTAAGCAAAGACAATGAGAGAGCATACCAGCTTGGCTCTCCACATTATGGGACTTGGGGGCCGAAAGTGTGGTAGCTAATGGGCCTGAGATTTCCTAACTGGCATCCATTACCACAAATCCAGCCCTCAGATAAAGACTATATGCAATTGTGATGCATAATGACTAAAACCATTCTCTAATTCAATGGATAATGGTGGTGTGTTGTCATGGTTTTGTGATTTTTTTATTTTTATTTTTTTTGTATTCCACATCATAACATTATGTAGTGCACTGGGAGTTAAAGTGTTAATACTCTAGTTCCGGGTACCTGTCCTTGTATGTCATAGAAGTCATGGGACCTCCCTTCCAGTGGTCTCGTCCTTCGGCTGGCTTGTACGCAGGTGTGTAGGTTTTCAGGTTTGCTCGGAAACTCTCTCTCTTCTATTTTATTTGATTTATTAGT
Organism: Pavo muticus; assembly: GCA_016647715.1. Taxonomy (NCBI): domain Eukaryota; kingdom Metazoa; phylum Chordata; class Aves; order Galliformes; family Phasianidae; genus Pavo; species Pavo muticus. Next base: position 17,430 of record JACDJE010001072.1, on the reverse strand, counting down.
CTCAATTTCAATTAGATTGTAATATGTCATAGTTAGTAAAAAATAAGTTTTCCATCTTAGATTGTTGCCGCTACTGTTTTTTTTTCTTTCCCTTCCCATTTTCGGGGGGGTCGGGGAGGGAGCCCAAGGGCCTACTGCCCCCTGTCACGGGCATAGATTGGTCCGGATAACCCCGTGACATGTGTAGACTCACATGGCCAAACAAAAGTGATGTACTGATAAATACTGGTCTGTGGACCTCAATGAAGGCACTTCGAAATTATAATAGAGAGCTGGGAATGAAGGAAGCAATTCCTGATGATGCATTCGAGAGTCCTGACCTGGTTAAATTCTCAGCAGGAATGAAGGATCTCATTCTACAATAAGCCCCTCCCCCCCTAGTATGGCACACTGATGTCCATACTGAACCCTTTAGGGGCCTCAGAGGCTATCATCCAACAAGCTGCCTAATTGGTAACTGATCTGGGGGAGGCAGAGTGCCTTCGAAACAGATGCAATATCCGAACACTGAAAGGGGCTGAGGTCCTCCCCGTAACTAAAACCAGGAGACCTGCCCCACAGACTCCTCAATCGGGACTCATACGGGTATCCCGAAAGCAAATGTTCAATGACTCAATCCAGGCTGGGGTTCAATTTGCAAAAATTAATTGCCAGCCCAATCATAGAATCGCTCAGGTTGGAAAAGACCTTAAAGATCATTGAGTCCAACCACGACCTAATCATACTACCCTAACAACCCTCTGCTAAATCATGTCCCTGAGCACCACATCCGAATGGTTTTTAAACACACCCAGGGATGGTGACTCAACCACCTCCCTGGGGAGCCTATTCCAGTGCTTAACAACCCTTTCTGTAAAGAAGTGTTTCCTGATATCCAACCTAAACTTACCCTGGTGCAACTTGAGGCCATTTCCCCTCGTCCTGTCACCAGTGAGAAGAGACCAGCCCCCGTCTTGCTGTAAGCACCTTTCAGATATTGGAAGAGAGGTCTCCCGTCAGCCTCCTTTTCCCCAGACTAAACAGCCCCAGTTCCTTCAGTCTCTCCTTGTAGGGCATATTCTCCAAGCCCTTCACAAGCCTTGTTGCCCTTCTTTGGACCTGCTTCAGCACCTCAATGTCCTTTCTGTATTGAGGTGCCCAAAACTGAACACAGTACTCAAGGTGAGGCCTCACCAGTGCCGAGTACAGGGGCTCATGATTACTTCCCTAGTTCTGCTCACCACACCATTCCTGATACAAGCCAGAATGCCAATGGCCTTCTTGGCCACCTGGGCACACTGCTGGCTCATATTCTGCCGACTGTCCATGAGTACACCAAGGTCTCTTTCCATCAGGTAGTTTTCCAGCCACTCTTCCCCAAGCCTGTGGGGTTGTGACCAAAATGCAGGACCTGACACTTGGCCCATCGATCCAGTCTATCCAGGTCCCTCTGTAGTGCCTTTCTCCCCTCAGGCAGATCAACACTCCCTCCCGACTTGGTGTCGTCTGCAAACTTACTGAGAGTGCACTCAATCCCCTCATCAAGATTGTTAATAAAGATGTTAAATAGAAGCGGCCCCAGTACCAACCCCTGGGGGACACTGCTCGTGACCACCCACCAGCTAGATTTAACTCCGTGGACCACAACTCTTTGGGCCCGGCCATCCAGCCAGTGTTTCACCCAGCGGAGCATACGCCCATCCAAACCGTGGGCAGCCAGCTTGTCCACGAGGATGTTGTGGGGGACAGTGTCAAAGGCTTTACTGAAGTCCAGGTAGACCACATTGACAGCCTTACCTTCATCCACTAAGCGGGTCACCTTATCATAGAATGAAATCAGGTTTGTCAAACAGGATCTACCATACATAAACCCATGCTGACTGGGCCTGATCCCCTGGTTTACCTTTAACTGGTCCATGTTGGCTCCTGAGATTATCTGTTCTATAACCTTCCCTGGCACTGAGGTGAGACTGACAGGTCTGTAGCTACCAGGATCATCTTTCCGGCCCTTTTTGAAGATGGGCGTCGCATTTGCCAGTCTCCATGTCCTCCTCCAGCTATGGAGGCAGCTGGAGGACAAACAAAAGGTTCAAAATATCTTCAGAAAACCTGGGGTGAGAACTATTGAAAAAAATACCAATGAGAACATGGAACCTGGAAAATTTCCTAGTTCCCAATAAAAAGAAAAAGCCTCATTAAAGTGACCCAGGTTACTATGCCTGACCCACATGAGGAAAAGGTACTGGCAATTGCTCAGATACTTGCATGATGGGGGATGCCAGCCCCCCTGCACCAGTCTCATGTGGAGGCCCTATGTCAAACTGACTATTTTTTGTTCCTGAAAGAATATATAGTGAGTTATGGTGTGGGTTGATACGGGCACAGAAATGTCAATTATTTATGGTGATCCAACCAAATTCGAGGGAGAAAGGGTGATGATTGGTGGGTTTGGGGGACAGAACATCCCTCTAACCCAGAAATGGTTGAGGTTGGCGGTTGTGCATCTCCCACCCTGGGTCTATAAGGTTTCTATTGCCCCAGTCCCAGAGTATATACTGGGCACAGACATACTATGGGGTCTGACTCTCCTGATGACTGTAGGAGAGTTCAGACGGAGAGAGAGATGTATTAGTATCTGGGCGGTGACGGTGATATTAAGAGGCCATTCAAAACGTGAGCCTATTTGCTTGCCCAAAGTAGAATGTTGACGGTTTACGGGCTGGTTTGGCCCGGTTCCGTGACTAGTGGGGCGGAGGGATTTCGCAAATCCACACCTCCAGAAAAGGGAAACGGGACCCCAAAATAATTAAAAACAGTGGCAACGATCTGAGGAGAAACACACTAATTTACTAAATATGGTATCGGAATGCAAGATAACACACTATAATACAATATAATTAGAATTGAAAGCTAATAAATCAAATATAATAAGAGAGAAAGATTGTCCGAAAGCTGGATAGGCCTCACCATAACACTGAGGTGAGATGCGCAGTCCGGTTCAGCAGCAGGGAGGAGGGCCTGATGAAGAAGAGCAGGCCAGATGACCTACCAATGCCTTATATCTGTTCCCCCTGAGCGGAAATGATAGCTGCACAGTGAACAGTCTTCTGGGGAATGTAGTTCTTCTTCTCTTCTGGGACAGGTACCTGGAACTGGAGCATTAACACTTTCACTCCCAGTGCACTACATGATGTTATGATGTGGAATACCGATAACCAAAAATCATAAAACCATGACACCATGTTTCTTAGTTTTTCCTTTTGCCTTTCTTGATGACGGTGGTTCTGATGAAAGCCCCTCGCCCGGATCTTCCTCTACCTCCACCTCCTCCTCCATTTCTTCTTTTTTCCGTTCTAGACGCGAGGACACTCGTTTCCATTTCTTGCCTTCCACAGGGGCAACTGACATTGTTACTGGTATCTCCTGTGACTGATCAGATTTGACTTGGAGATTTCCCCCTTTGGCTTGAACCTCAGCTCGGAAACTCTCTCTCTCTCCAGAACAGTATTATATAGGGCGCGGTAAGCACAAGCCAAGCCCCAAATAAGTTGTACCTCCTTAGATTTGCGTAAGCCACACCGTCCCTGACTCAAATACTGGCTTAGTTTCTCGGGATCCCACAGGTGTTCAAGAGTGAAATCCCATGGCATTGCGGGTCCCCACGCTTCTAAGATTTTTCCTAAACCTCTCCATCTTCCCTGCCAGTCAGTATTCTCTGGTTTTGGAAGAGATTCCTTTAGCATAGCACAAATGTATAAGAATAAGTATACATTCAGAGGAATTGATATCATGCACACGACTGCACTCACTAGCTCGGCCTTTGAAAAACGTGTGACGAACTGAGAAGAAAGCCTGGAAACCGGTTTGAACATACTGTTGTTTGTAAAATTAGCTATTCCATCTGGGATGTAAGTGTCAAAATTCAAATCATACCACATTGCATATAAGTACCAGGCAGGTGTCTCCATCAGTGCCCTTATTTGGTTATATATGAACACAGTTCCACAACAGGAAATCATGACGTTAATAATAGGCCAATAAGTCACGAAGGACATAATGGCTTTTAATCCCTTAGACAGCGCTCCTACAATAAAGAGCGGATTCATAGCTTGTAGCTGCTAAAAAGGGAAGGAATAAAAACAAAAAACACTCTGTACAGTGTCCGGAGTTTGGCAGACTGCTCAGACTACAATCTAATCTATGAAGGTCAAAGTAGCAATGCTTTTGCAGTCTCTGTCTTAAAGAAATCCTTTTTTTTTTCTGCTAATGTTAAAAGCTTCAGATTGCCCGCATCCTCCACCAAAAACTGTCACAGAGTTATCTAGATCAATCTATGCCTGTGACAGGGGGACAGTAGGCCCGTGGGCCCCCTGGCCCCAAAAATGGAAAGGGAAAAAGGGAAGGGTAGGGAGATGGGAGCTGGGCTCAAAAAAAAAAGAACAGCGGCAACGATCTAAGGAGGAAAACTTATTTTACTAACTATGATATCAGAATACAAGATAACACAATATAATACAATCTAATTGAAATTGAGGCTAATAAATCAAATAAAATGAGAGAGAGAGTTTCTGAAACCAAAAGGCCTACTTTGACTGAAGGTGCACGGCTTGGAAGCACACCCACACCCTCTGCCAGGCAGCGAGCGAAAGAGAAGAGAGAGAGCTCCCATCCGAGCGAGATCCCGTGACTTCCGTGACGTATCTTCCTCTCTGACCATGAGGTCCCCTGGGACACGTAGTTCTTCTTCTCTTTTGAGAAGCAGGTATCTGGAAAGTTGTCAGTCCACGGAACTGGAGTATTAACTCTTTAATTACCCGTGCTTTGCATGATGTTATGATGTGGAAAACCAATAGCAAAATTACAAAACCATGACACCCATTCCTCAAGATGCCTGGTATATGGATAGGTCCAGCAACGGTAACCCAAGCAATGGTATACCATCCCTCCACTGAAACAATCTGGTTTAAAGAGGGGGATGGTCAGCGTAGCCAACTGGCAGAACGTGTGATATGGTAATAACCAAGGATCCCGGCAACAGCATACTAAACATCTGCACAGATAGTTGGGCTGTGTACCGGGGACTCACTCTTTGGATTGCACAGTGGGCCACCCAGGAATGGACTATCCACGCCCGACCAATCTGGGGTAGAGATATGTGGTTAGACATATGGAATGTGGTTAGGCACGAGACCGTACATGTTTACCACGTTTCTGGCCACCAACCTCTGCAATCACCGGAAAACAATGAAGCTGACACACTGGCCCGAGTTCGATGGATTGAGGATTCACCATCCAAGAACATCGCCCACTGGGTTACATCAGAAGCTGCGGCATGCTGGACAAAAGACAATGTGGGCAGCTGCTAAAGCACGAGGGCTGCCCATACAACTATCTGACATCGTCCAGGCATGCCGAGACTGCGATGCCTGCTCCAAGATGAGACCGAGACCGTTGCCCGAAACAAGAGCCCATCTTACTAGAGGATACAGTCCTCTCCAGCGATGGCAGGTTGCTTAAACTGGGCCCCTCCCTCGATCTGAGGGGACAAGATATGCCTTGACCTGCGTCGACACCGCAAGTAGGCTAGTGCAGGCCTATCCAGTGCCAAGAGCAAAGCAGGCATATACCATCAAGGCACTCACCAAGTTGATGGCTGCCTACGGGACACCTCAAGTCATCGAGAGCGACCAAGGGACTCATTTCACTGGTGCAATGGTACAATGCTGGGCAGAAAAAAAACATCAAGTGGTGATTCCACCTGCCATATAATCTGATGGGGGCAGGCCTTATTGAATGCTATAATGGTATTCTTAAGGCTGCCCTGAAGACAGACTCTCAGTCCCTGCAGGGGTGGACAAAGAGACTCTATGAAAACCTGTGGGACCTGGATGAATGGCCTAGAGATGGCAGACCCAGTGCCCTGAAAATGCAACAGACAACATGGGCCTCCCCACTTAGAATCCAAATTATGGGCACCGATAATTGGGTAAGACCCCAAATTCGCCAGGTAAATAATCTTCTGCTCCCTGCCCCTGAGAACCTGGAACCAGGTACCCATAAAATAGAATGGCCTTGGAAGGTGCAAGTCGGACCAAAGTGGTGTGGCCTACTTGCACCTTACGGGAGATTATTGGAGGCTGGGGGGTTGATAGTCCCCCTGGTAAATAGGTATATGGCCTGCAGACATTGTGGTCAACAGTCTCGTTTTCATCACTAAGGGGACCTTAATCACATCCCCATGGCAAATCAGGACCCCCCCCCCCCTCTTTGGTACCCGACATAGTTATGCAGCCTCAGATATCGGGCCAAAGGGTATGGTACAGATGGCTGGGACGTGCCCCAATGCAAGCGAAAGTGCTGACCCAAGACAGGAACACGGCCTGTATGTTGGCATGGAGGGTGGACCTACTCCTTTTGGTACCTCTGAAACATCTGTGCTACTCCCTGTGAGTCTCTTTGAGTCCACAGGATCACCGGATGAGGCAACATGACATCAAGATGCTCCAGTGTCACTATAAGATCAGCGTGACACCCAGTGGTGGACTATATGGGACGGATGAAATGCGAGCCAAACCTTGCCTGGTTCGAGCAACTAAGTGCCTCCCGGAGAACCATCGAGTACTGTCCCACAAAAGAGCATGAACCTCAACCAAGAACCAATCATCATTCATTGTATATTTTGTCAATCTACACCGCTACGGGCAAATTGTGCAAAGTGTCGTCGTGTACTGGATCACTGTAATGGAAAGGGCTTACCTTCACCTTGCTCAATCATTGGTTCGTGCCGTGAGGGGGTGGAGTGTAGTGGAAATGCTAAGTCATGGTTTGAAACAGTGATTGAGCACCTGGTGGGAAGGCAGGGCCAACCCAGGGGAGCTCAGGTGCATGCAATGCACCTCGGTGACTGGAAGGGGTGGAGTCAGGATCCACCCCTTCCCAGACCTCATTTAAGGGTTGGCAGGGGGGAGGCACAAGTATTTCTTTGGCGGTCTTTGTCTGTTTTTGTGTTATGGTGTTTTCTGGGTGAATGTGTATCTGTGATTGGGGTCAGCAGGCCTGCTGGTCCGAATTACAAAGGAACAGTGTTGGTGTTGTAAGGTGGTAACTTAATATTTCTAAATAAGTTATCTGAATGCAAGATAACACAATGTTATACAATATAATTGGAATTGAGGCTAATAAATAAAATGGGGGAGAAGAAACTGTAAGCCTTACTCTGAGCTGAAGGCGCCCTGCTGGGGAGCACACCCCCACACTGCCAGGTAGCGTGAGAGAGGGAGTTCCGTGGCTTCCTCTCGTGATGTTTTTTCCCCTTTGAACGTGAAGTTCTCTGGGGTATGTAGTTCTTCTTCTGAGATCCCGGTATCTGGAAAGTTGTCAGTCCACGGAACTGGAGTATTAACTCTTTAATTCTCTGTGCTTTACATGATGTTATGATGTGGAATACCAATAGCAAGAATCACGAAACTGTGTCTCTGTGGCCTTCCTGTCATATGCTAGTTTTCTTCCTTTGTTTCTGTGTCCACGGCTGCTCCTTTTGGGCTTGTTCTCATTTGCTGTAGCCTGTGACTGCCACTCTGTTATTGTTGTTGTGCTTTCCATTGCTCTATAGCATTATACTACCTGATGTTCTTTCTTGAATTGGTTCCTTATTTTAATTTACTAGCTTTCAATTTGATTGTGGGTGGTTTTCAGAGGCTGCTCTTTGTAATCTAGGTCTGATTGCATAACTCTTTTGCTTCTTACCCTACCTATCCCTTCTGAAAAGCTTGTAGCCCTCAATTGTTGTATTTCAGTGTGTGATCCATGTGATTTGCACTTAAGTTATAGTTTTCTAATTGCACCACGGTTTCCATGTTCTGCTTATTTCCCATATGGTATGCATTGGTGTAGAGGCACTTCCGCTCATCTATTGGCTGCATTATTTTCTTCAGGGAGCCTTCCCGTATTCCTCTTGGAAAAATCTGTGATTTTTCTCCTGCTTTCTAAAAAGATAGCGTTCCTCCATCCTTCTCTGTTGCTTAGAAGTCCATTCTCTTCCTCCATCAAATCTAGTTTCAAGCTCTAGTAATGTATCTAGCTAGCTTTCTGCCCAGAACATTCTTGATCCTTCTTGTCAGTTGCATCCCATCCAACATCAACATGTCTGATCTCTCAAAGGTGCACTCAAGGTAATAGTACCCAAAAACCCTGAGTGTTACACTATCTATGCAGCCATTCATTCAACTGATCTGTTTTTCCTTCTACCCAAGACCCAGTCAATGACTGGGAGGATCGAGGTGAACACTACTTGTACTCCTGATCCCTTCAGTATTCTTCCAAGGAACATTAAGTCTCTTAGTATTTTGTAATTCCCTTGTTTCAGCCTCCTGTGCCCCAGCTTGAAAGAGTAGGAGCAGACAGTTGTTCTCTGGTTTTGTCAGATCCAGTAGCTGCTTCTTGATGTCCTGAATGCAGGCCTCCATCAGGCAGCAAACCTCTCCAGAGAGATTATTTGGGTGGCAAATGGGTGCCTCAGTGCCTCTTAGTGAGGAGTCCCTGATTACTAACACTGTTCACCTTTCTTCAATGGCACTGGTTCTGACTTTGGTCCTTGATTGGACCTGCTTAATGTGGTTGTCTGTTCCTGGGTCTGAACCGTTACCCACATCCTCTCTTTTTTCCACCCCCAGAGCTTTGTATCTGTTGCTTAGGGGCACTTTGAGGGGGGGCAAGGGAGCAAGGGGGAGAGAGGAACTGTGGGCTGATGATATGAATGTTTCTAAATGCATCTAAAAATTGATGTATTTTTTAAGAATATAGGTAGAAATAACATTTTCTCTAAGAATCTGACTTTGCATCGCAATAACTGTTTGGAGGAAAAAAAACAGTTAACAGATCAAAATGAGTCTTTTGAGTCCTAAATACCTTGAAGATGACAGTTTTATTCTTTTGTTTAAACACTTACTGTTGTGTATATCGATTGTAAAAGACTCAGCAGTTTCTGACTTTTCCAAAAGCATTAAGTACCTCAAGTCTTTTCTGCTTCACTTCTCATAGGTCATTGATCTGTTGAGCTTTTTCCATTCTAAGTCTGTTTTACAGTTAAAAATGTTATATATGTTATGAACTAAAATGTTTCAGATATAAATATAGTTTCAATTTATTTAAAAAAAAAAATTAAAATCAGCACAACAGTGTAGAACACACGTAACAGTTATTTGAAACTGTAGAGCTCTTTAAAATCTCTTCATTTAATTGGTTTGTTCCAGATTACTAGAGTAGCGAAGGTAACAATATTGCAGGGATATAGGAATTGGGGAGATGTCAAAACATAACCCTTTACACTAATTTGTCAATTCTTTTTGTCTTCTTTTAGGTAAGAACCAGAACAGTTGCTGAGTGTGTGGCTTTCTATTACATGTGGAAAAAGTCAGAACGTTATGATTACTTTGCTCAGCAAACAAGATTTGGAAAAAAGAGATATAACCATCATCCAGGAGTTACGTAAGTAAAATGTTCTCAGAATGTTTTCTCTTGCAAATCCTAAATGTAGGAGATTTTTATTTATTTATTTTTCCCTCATATCATTGCAGTGTAATGCTACAGTGGCTATGACAACTGAAATTAAATCATTTTAGGCCTTGATTTAATGTTAATTATGGGTGTAATGTTCTTTTAGGGATTACATGGATCATTTGGTAGATGAAGCAGAAGCCCTTGGTGGAGCAGTGCATTCTTCAGCCTTGACATCTAATAGTCGAACAGAAACCATCCCTGATCAACAGCTAAGCATTCTGAACTCTATCACTGCCAATGAGTTGACAGGTAAATCAAGGGAAAATATCTTTCTGTTGTGACTACATAAACTATTTCATTTATATTTGTGTTCATCTGTTTTTTTACAGCATTGACAAATAGCGTAAATGCAGTCTGCCACACTTCAGATGTGAACTGCCTGGATGATGCCTTTTCTCCTATGGACAGCTTACCCCGAGCAGCAGTTAATCATGTGCCTGTTGGAACAGAAGAATTGCTCAACTTGCCTAGCAATGGTGAAAGTGATTGTTTTAATTTATTTGAGACTGGCTTTTATCATTCAGAGCTAAACCCAATGAATATGTGCAGTGAGGAGACGGAAAGATCTGCGAAGAGACTGAAAATGGGAATTGCTGTCCCAGAATCTTTCATGAATGATGTCTCTGTAAATAACCTTGGTGTGGACTTTGAGAACCACACACATCATATTACAACTGCCAAAATGGCTGTTTCAGTGGCTGACTTCAGCAGTCTATCTACAAATGATGCAAATGGTTTTATCAACACCCATGCTCTGCACCAACATACTGCCCTTCACTCAGAATGACTGTTGAAAATGAAACAAACAGTGGGTACTTTATGCAGTAGTAGTAAACTTGATGAGAGCTATCGGGTTTGCTTAGTCTTTCACTGGAAATATGAACATTATGACATCAGTGATGTCTTTGTATGTATAGAACTATATCTTGATTTATCAAGAGTAATTTCTTTTTTCAGTCCATAAATGAGGAAATGTCATACAACGTTTGGCAGTTTGAGACTAAAACAATTCTGTGGTGCAGCTTGAAGCTCTGCTCCAATTTTTTTTAAAGCCTGTAGACAGAAGCCACCATTTCAAAACCAGCAAGGAAGTTCTGAACTGGTTGAGGTGGCTTTTTAGTATAAGTTACTTTTGCTGTGACGAATGCAGTGGAATAACAGTGTTTACAGGTACTAATCCTGACCCCTGCACAACGTAGCATTTTTTTCTTATAAAGGCAGGGATTGTTTTCTTTAATTTAAACCGCACAAACACACAAGGATGATTTTTAAATGAAACTTTCTCTCGTGATACTGAACTAGAGCACTTCAATTTACAAAACAGCAACTTCATCTTGGTGGAAGCTAGCACAAGGGACTTAACATGAGTAAAGTACAAAGATGTACGCTTAGATGCTGTTGCAAAATTATAGGCCATAGCTACCTTATACAAGTAATGATACTGCTAAAGGTGTCTGTGTACTTAAAACTTACTGGCTGTAGGGGAACTGTTAGGTCAGGGCTTGAACTGGTGATTGAGCACCTGGTGAAGGGGTGTGGCTGGCTTAGGGAGCACAGGCAAATTGTTTGCACCTATGCTCCCCATGTGACCAGAAGGGGTGGACCTAGGGTGGAGCCACTCTGGGCTCATATAAGGGCCAGCATTGCTTGGGCTTGGGTTGTTTTTTGTGAAGGGAGTGCTGTATGGTTAGGGGTTTCCTTTTCTTGTTGGGTGAGTTCTGGTCTTGTTTTTGTATGTTGCTATTGGTCTGCTTGTGAATACTTTGCCTGGTATTGCCAAGAACTTGTCAGAAGCAATTTCACTTCTTTATGAGTAGAACACTGGTTTAAACAGTTTCACTTCAGGGTGTTGTATTTTTCTGGGTTTTGTCTACAGCTTTAAAGAGTAACATAATTGTGTAATGTAACTTTCCAAAGACAACTGATGTGTAAAGCTACAGTCTGTGCAGTTAAGGATTTATCACTAAACAGTCTATGTTTTGGAAGGCATCTTAAATTGTTAGGAGTGCTGCAGTTGAAAGCATCATGGTTTTGGGAGTCTATCTAGTTTATATCAAAATAGTGGAACCTTGTAATATGTATCTAAAACCTTCTACTTAGCGTGGATTGTGTTTATTTGTTTTGACAAAGTCATTGGCTGAAAAATGGCACTTTGCTACCTTGGTAAAATAGGAAAAGATCAAGTAGAAATGCTTCTTATAAGCTAACTATCTTGGTAAATTTTTATTTTGAATGTTGAGTGCAAGTTAGCTATCCAGAAAGCTTATCTTAAAAATGCTTCTTCTAATTCTTATGGGAGAGTTGAACCAAACATGGTATTGGCTTGTAACATGTTGTAGCATACAACTTACAAGTTATTTAACTGATAATCTGAACCTTATTTCAGTAAAATTACTGCTTTTTCTCCATAATGGTTTTTTTTTTGCACTGCTTGTGTTATGTTCAATTGCTACTAATTTGTTTTTATTATTCAAGTGATTAAATTTGCTTCACTAATATTTGTATAATTACTTCAAGGTCTTGTTGAGTAATTAGGAAGTAGTGACTTAATATTAGAAGGGAAAGAGGATATTTATTATGCGTACTATGAACTGCATTGACATTCTGAGTTTTAGATGGAGAATACAGAATTTTCTTTACAGCATTGTAATGAAGATTTTTTTGAAGTGTTTATGCAGTGGTGCATTACTGTATTAAAACTGAAATAGTTTAGCACAGTGGACAAAAATAGAGATAATTTTATCATCAGTTCTTAACTTATGCATCTGAAGTAATTCTAGTATTTACACAGTAAATAATGGGTAGCCTTGGCCCTCTGTTGTACTCTGATGTTTTTTAGTCAAGTTGTCAGCTTCTCATTGCTGTTTTGTGCTGAACTTTGTACCTTGTTTCTTTTGTTTATGAAGCAACACATTTTATGCAACTTTGTAAGAAATACTGACCATAATCCTTCATTGTTATGCATTCAAATTTCACTATGAACTTATAGTGAGTGGCTGGTATGTATTAAAAAAAAGTCATACAAAGATGACCTATACCAGTTGCACTTACCTGAATATGCCCATTCTCATTAGCTGATGCAGTAATATATTAAGTTCACCTATGCAGTGCTGGGATTTTAATGTAGATGGACTTGTCCAAGGTTTGGGTTGCTAGCAAGTTTGAATGAACACTTCAGTTATTTAATAAAGACTTTTGACTAAAACTCAGGAGAAGTGAGAAAAATGAGAGAAAAAAGAGTTCTGGCTAGTCGAATAGGTTTTAAATGATGATCCTGTTGGCTGGCTAGCTAGCTGGTATTGTTTACTTTTAATTCCTTGTGGAAAATGAGGCAATAACTTGCAAGATCTTGTGAATGTGTAAATTTTTTCATATCTTTATAGTTACCTATTTCACTGTTTACTGACTAGTTCTACGTATAGTAACGCTTTTGTGCATGCTTGATGTCTTGGTTTCAGTTGAGACAGTGTTAATAGCACACTGATGTCTTGGTTGTTGCTGAATGATGGGAGCACACCCAGGGCTGTGCCAGGCTGCTTGGTGGGGAAGAGCCACTGCCTTTATGGCATTGGCAGCAGGGCAGAGATAGAACAACTAGCGTGAATTAGGCAAGGGGTTATTCCATACCATGTGACATCATGCAGAAGGTTATAAAGCTGTGGAGAGTTGACCTGGGGATAGGCCGCTACTTGTGGATTATCTGGGCCATCAGTCGTTGAGTGGTGAGACATTATGATAGTGGGGTGTTGGTCAGCAAACAGTTGTATTGTTAGCTGGGTTTTGATTGGCAGGTAGTAAGTAATTGCACTGGGGATATGTTATCGCATTTTTGTTTCTCTTTTTCTTGGGGGTAGAGGGGAGGGTGAGTGAACAGCTGTGTGGTGCTTAGTTACTTGCAGGGTTAAACTACAACAGTCCTCTTGGCCCCCAGTGTAGGGCTCAAAGGGTTGAGATAACACGCTCCGGTCAGATTTGATGTTAGAATAGAATTGTTTATAAGCATTACAGTAGTTCTACAATTGCAGGTTGCAATGTTATTTTTCCTGTTTTTGGAGATCTTCCAGAGTCTTTTCATGGAACTGTATTATTTAATAATATACTTGCTATATATGATCCCTGTTGTGCTGTTTACCATTTCTGGGAGCTAGGTTAAGGCTATTGTTTTTCTGTACGATATTACACTGGTTGGGAAACCAATATGTTGTTTGGATTTGATATCGCAGTTATTGTCCTACTTTGAGAACCACATCCTGGAAACTATTAATAATGGCACTGTTTACTTTGTTTCCTCGGGGAGACGAGTGGGAATGTTCAAACCAGCGTGTTCTTATTGCTATGTCTCCTGACTTTGTTTCAGGTTTTATTTAAGGTTAAACAACAATTTTCAAGTACCACTGGGGATCTGCCCTGAGGCTGGATAGCTGTGAGTAGCAGGGAGCGTGGAATGGTCTGGGGCAGGTACGTAGAACAGTGGGAACCCCACAGTCTTTTGGAACTTATCTTCCAAGCAACTGCGGGATCCTAGAAAACTATAGTAAAATATTTGGAAAAGGTATGCTGTTGCCCTGACAATCCTAGAGAGAGACAAATCACTGCAACCTGCTGGGGACTGGCCCATGCCTACTGAGCCCTGTTAAACATTATTCAGCACCCTGAAGGGAAAGCGGTCTCTGGATTTGATGGACAATGCAACAGCCCCTGCATTTGCTCCAACCCCTGCAACGGGACTTGCAGTTCAGAGAACCAGCCTGTGCCAGTATCAGTTGTCCTTATACGTAAGACAAAATAGTGGCTGGGAGTCAGCTTGCTTAGTAAGGAAAGAAACTCCTACTAACACAAGGATGGAAGAAGAGGATGAGGATGAAGCAGGGCCATCACAAGGACAGGAGGAGGAAGAGTCAGAACTAATGGAGGTAATGGGTGAGCTGTGAGACATGCAAAATTACTTCAGCTGTCATCTGGGCAAGCATATTGTCACCTGTCTACTCTGATGCTGGGATAACGGGGCTAGCAGGCTGGATTTAGCAGCAGGGCCAGAAGGGGGCATTTGACAAAGCAATTGGAAATGGGACACTAGCCTTTTCCCTGCTGAGCCCTCTCTTTTTAGCTGTGAAGAAAAGAGATCCCTTCAAGGAAGATCTGGTATGTTACCCAGGCAAATGGGCCACAATGGAGAAAGGTATCCGGTACCTGAGGGAATTAGCTGTGCTGGAGTTGATGCATGATATTGACCTGGTAGTTTGTTGTGTTTTGAAAAGCATTAATCTTGTGACAGTAGGCCTTCAACCCCTCCTGCAGGGAGGGAGGGAAGATTGGCAGAGCAATTAAAAACTGTTTGATTGATATAAGGGGAGAACTCCTTTACTGAAATGGTAAAGGAATGTGAGATGATACAGAGTAATAAATGAACTAATGGGCAAGATGAAAGTCTCTAAAACCATTCAGCATGCGTGGCTCTCTGTTGGAAGAGAGACCCTTCTTCCAGGTGAGAGCTGCAGGTTTCAGGATATAAAGCAACCATGGAAGCATTCTGGAAATTGTAGTTCCCAGAAACAAAGAACCATAGCTCCTTCCCCCAGAGCTGGAAACCACATGGGAAAGTACTGAAGCACTCTGGGGACCAGGAACTGCTACTCTCTGGCTTTGACAGACCACTGCGTGATGTCATTATATGGAATACCCATGAAAGACAATGTAAGTATCCACCCCTTATTCCATATAATTACATCATGCTTAAATTGTACAATGCAGATGTATATATGTGTATATTATACATATGCAAATAACAAACAATAATTAGCATTATATACATATATATACACAGAAAAATTACTGACTTGTCCCCCAGCATCAAGTCCCCTTGAGGTACGTGCTGAGTGTCCCATTTTCCTGCATTACTCAACAAATGAACCCAGGTCCCTGAGCAAAAGCAATCCCATAGAGAGGCTTGCTTTTGCCCAAGGCCTGAATAACCCAAACTGTTTTCCCTAGTACATTCTTCATATGTATTACAGGGACTTTACCCCCTTCTACAGTATGTAAGGAACTGGACTGGGCAGGGCCATCTTGATTGGCAGATACTTGTGTGTTGACTAACCAGGTGGCTTCTGCTAGACGTTTATCCCAATGCTTAAATGTCCTGTGACCCCTTGCTTTCAGCATAGTTTTTAAAAGTCCATTGTATTGTTCGACTTCTTTGGAAGCTTGTGCGTGATAAGGGATATGATACATCTTTAGCCCGATTGTTTATGAGAGTATTTTTAAAATGAGTCCCATTATCTGACTCAATTCGTTCTGGGGTGCCATGTTGCCACAAGACTTAGTTTTTGAGCCCTAGCATGTTGTTTTGAGTGGTGGCGTGGGGAATGGGATATGTTCCAAGCCACCTGGTTGTAGCACATAATGGTTACCATTGTGAGTTTATGGCAGAGTGATATAATTGAAATAGATGTTTGAGAAGAATCCACATTGGTCCCTTCCTCTGGGCATCCCCACCCAATTCATTCTCCAAAAGTGAAGAATGTGTGTTACGGGGTTATCCGAACCAATCTATGCATGTGACAGGGACAGTAGGCCGTTTGGCCCCCTCCCCCCCCAAAAACGGGAAGGGAAAGGAAAATAAACAGCAACAGCAACGATCTAGGGAGGAAAACTTACTTTACTAACTATGATATAATACAATCTAATTGAAATTGAGATTAATAAATCAAATAAAATAGGAGAGAGAGAGTTTTCAGAGCACCTGAAAAAGCAACACGCCTGCGTTCTTTGCCAGCCAAAGAAGAGACTGCCTCCCCGGGGAGGGGGGGGAGATCCCATGACCTCCGTGATGAACAGGGACAGGTACCTGGAAGTAGAGTATTAACACTTCAACTCCCAGTGCACTACATGATGTCATGATGTGGAATACTGAAAACCAAAAATCACAAAACCATGACAATGCACCCCTTACTCTACATCACTACCTCATGCTCTATATATATATATATATATACACACACACACACACGTATATATACAAACAATGATTAAAATGCATTACACATACATGTCCATATACATACTGCACTCCCCTAAAAATAAATTACATTGTGGTACACATTGAACATCTCCATCTTTCTGCATCACCCACCAAGTAGACCCAGGTCCCTGGGCAAAAACAGTTCTATGGAGAGGTTTGCCCTTTCCAGAGGCTGGAAGGACCCAAACAGCTTTTCCCAACATTGATAGATCCTCTGGTATTGACCAACCACGTGGCTTCTGCCAAATTCTTCTTCCAGTGCTCAAATGTTCTGCTGCCTACTGCTTTCAGCATAGTTTTTAGCAACCCATTGTATCGTTCAATTTTACCAGAAGCTGGTGCATGATAGGGGATATGATAAATCCACTCAATGCCATGATCCTTGGCCCAAGTACTTAAAAGAGAATTTTTGAAACGAGTCCCATTATCTGACTCGATTCTTTCTGGAGTGCCATGTTGCCACAGGACTTGTTTCACGAGACCCAATATGGTGTTTTGGGTGGTAGCATGGGGTACTGCATATGTTTCAAGCCACCCAGTGGTTGCCTCCACCATGGTAAGCACATAATGCTTACCATTGCGAGATTGTGGCAAGGTGATATAATCAACCTGCCACGCCTCCCCTTATTTATACTTTTGCCATCGCCCTTCCCCCCAGAGAGGTTTCATTCTCTTGGCTTGTTTAATTGCAGCACATGTGTCACAGTCATGAATAACTTGTGCAATAGCGTCCATAGTGAAGACCACCCCTCGATCTCTAGCCCACTTATATGTTGTATCTCTTCCTTGATGGCCCGAGGTCTCGTGGGCCCACCGAGCTAGAAATAATTCACCTTTGTTCTGCCAGTCCAAGTCTAGTTGAGCTACCTCAA
>JACDJE010000073.1:2423055-2489092 GCA_016647715.1 Pavo muticus | reverse complement strand
TCCTTCTTGCCCTTTTTGAAGACCAGAGTGACATTGGCTATCCTCCAGTCTTCAGGCACCTCCCCCATTCTCCAAGACCTCTCAAAGATGATAGAGAGCGGTTCAGCAATCACCTCTGCCAGCTCCCTCAGCACCCGTGGATGCACCCCATCGGGTCCCATGGATTTATGAACATTGGTGTTGCCTAGGCGCTCTCGGACTGCCTCTTCCCTGACTAAAGGGAAGTCTTCCATTCCCCAGACCCTCTCAGTAACCTCCAGGGTCTGGGATTCCTGAGGGAGAGCTTTTTCACTGAAGACAGAAGCAAAGAAGGCGTTCAGTATCTCCGCCTTCTCAGCATCCCCTGTTACCAGAACACCCCCCTCACTTAGCAGGGGACTCACATTCTCCCTAGTCTTCCTTTTACTGTTAACATACTTAAAAAAGCCTTTTTTATTATCCTTTATCTCCTTTACCAGGTTCAATTCCAGGTGGGCTTTAGCCTTCCTCGTCGCATCCCTGCGGGCCCTGACAACATTTCTATATTCTTCCCAAGTGGTCAGACCCTTTTTCCACATTTCATGGACCTCCTTCTTCCCTTTGAGTTTGTGCATGAGCTCTTTACTCATCCGCACAGGTCTCCTGCCACCCTTTCCCAATTTCTTGCTCACAGGGACGCACCGATCCTGAGCTTGGAAGAAGAGCTGTTTAAATGCCGACCAGCTCTCACAGGCCCCCTTACCTTCTAACACCCTAGCCCATGGGATTGCTCCAAGTAGGTCCTGGAAGAGATCAAAGTTGGCTCTCCTAAAGTCCAGGGTAGAAATCCTACTTTTTGCTTTGCTTCTTCTACTCAAGATCTTGAACTCCACCATCTTGTGGTCACTACATCCCAAGCTGCCCCCAACTTTTACTTCCTTAACAAGCCCTTCCTTATTAGTGAGAATAAGGTCCAGTAACACCCCTCCCCTAGAGAATTTCTTTTTAACATCTATCCAAAATTTCCCCTCTTTTAGTTTAAAGCCATTCCCCCTTGGAATGGGGAAATGTCACGCTACACTTCATTAGTCAAATAGTCTGCCTCTGACAATAGTTAGTACTGCTTTCTTCAGGATGGGAACTCTGTAATACGTGATCACTATACTGTATAGAAAGCTGCTCTCCTATAGGGAAAAATGAGTTGCCATCATGCAATAGTAAAATAGTATTATGCTAGCACATATATTCATTTCATGCTGCACATTAGTCTATTTCTTCCAGTTAGCATTTATAATTTAGTAATGGAGTAGCATGACAGTAAACAGTAATCCCCATATACATCTAGACTTAGTTTCAAATGTCATGTATGGGACCCTTTCTCTTACGCATAAAAATACCCAGGTGTTCCCAGCTCATGTAAAGGGACCTGACCTCAAACAGAGGAACATATCTAGTATTATCACAGTGGTTGAATAGGCCACATTTTTTGCGGCTCCAATAGCTTTAAATGAATGTACCCTGATATCAAGTGAGTATGTAGCCTGGATACTATTGAGTTTTTCAGACTTTAACTTCCTCCTCTCCTCTCTTCCCCAATACCTGCAAAAGTGGTTAAAAGAAACGGACATTCATTTCCCTTCACAGCATGTGGCTGACAGACATTTCCAATTCGACAAGGGTGGAGAAAGGGAGAGTCAACCTCCATCTTCAGATGCCAGAGCCAATCAGGCAGCTCAGAGCTTCCTGAGCTCTGAAAGCAGGGCCCTTATCTAGCAGCAATGGTGAAAGGAAGTTGTGCTGCTGTCCCTCCTCTGAGAGCTGTTCTGCCTCCTCGAGTGACTGACAAATGCAGGACCAGCCCCCACTGGCTCCTCTCACAGGTACATCATCTCTAGGGAGAGGCCCTGGGTTGATCCTGCAGAGAGGCAGCCAAAACTAGGAAAAGAAGGTATTTCAGATACCTTGGTGCTCTTGTCCATTACCTTCCATGTAGCAGAGCAGGACTCCCCATGCCACAAACGTCCTCCCTCTTTCATGGCATCTGAGTTGTCGAGAGCAGGCTGGAGGCTAGCACAATGGCTCTACTGTGACCTTCCCTTTTTCTGTGCATCTGTGCACCAGGCATTATTTGCTCTTAAATATTTGTTTTGCAAAGTGACATCAGCAATGTGATCCTGGCTGCAAGACCTTGCAGTAAGCACTTCAGTATATTACTAAGAATTAAGTAACACAGAACAAGGAAAGGAATGGATAGTATAGGAATAATGGCATATTAGAAAAAGATGAAAATAAAGCCCTAGAGCTTTCTACAATATGTAATTAGGTAGGAAACACTTTTTTTTTTAATAGTCTTCCGCTGCGCAACTAAATTGTGAAAATACTGCCATCATCTGGACAATTAAAAATACAATCCTAATCTTCATTCCACTGCTGGGCAAAATATTTGAGAAAGTGATGGAGCAGAATTCTGCTTGAATAAAAATTCTGCCAAATAGTAGCAGTGAATAAACAATTAATTTCATGAATAAAGTACTGCAGTTGTGATACTCTATGGTTGCAAAGTGGCTTATAGACCAACTGATTTAGATGGAGTGTATGAGGAGCTGTGTGCATCAGGAGGGAGATAAACTTCAAATAACTGAAAAAGTGCTTGGGTATCCTGAAAAAATCTTTTTTTTTTTTTTTAATGGCATTCAACAGTTTTTTGGAAGATACTTCTGTTACAGAGTGTTTATTTCTGAGGGACATTCATAACAAACAGCATGAAGTTGCGTGGTTTCCCTCTAAAAGCAAACTTTCTTTGGAGTCGTGTCTTTTTTTTGTGCTTAGAATCTAATTTTTAGATGCCAGTTCCTCCACCCTCCCTTTCTTCCCCCATTTCCAACTTTCGATGATAGGCAAATTTGAAGATGCGTAAGTATTGAAAAGTTATTAGTTCTTAAATATTATCACAGGCTCAAATCTCATAACAAGCTTGTGGCAATGATTTATAAAATCTAGACTTTCAAACATTTTTAAGTATTGTGCAAAACTTGTTTCCCTTTGCTATTTTTGTATCCTGTATAAGAGGCAGTGGCTCAATTTAGTTTTAAAATATGGATGATCCTTTCATGCATGCATGTATGAGCAAGCTTGCTAAATGAACTGAAACGTCACTGACTTTTTAAATTAACAGGAAAATAAATGACTTGGAGGAGGGAAATCTACCTTGTTTTTTGTCCACTAAGGAAAAGTACAACCTTACTGCATTAAATTCCTTAACCTTTGAAGTCAATCCATGTGGCAGAGTGAAAAGATATATAAAGCCAGGAAACTCCATTATATTTAGTCTTAATAATCTAGGAAGTATCCTTCTGTCCAAGAAGGACTGTGGAAATGTCTCAGTAATACAGAACAGACGAGCTGCACAGCTTCAGAGCAAATTCTTCCAGAAATTGTCTAGATTACCATGGCTTCCTGAGACTGTCAGCAATACGCAAAAATATAGCTTTCTGAGGTTTTTCTGAAACTCAAAGTTGTTAACAAAATTTCACTTCCCATATTTGTACTTGACTATACAATGTATATGTTATATACTGTTTACTACATAGAGAGAAATAGAAATAGAAGGGAGGAGAAAGCAAGAAAAGTAAAATAGTCTTTGGCCTCCTCTGGTATCTGCTTGGTAGAGTCCAGAGGAAAAGGACCCTGGAAGGAAAGGGGCCCAAGGAAGCTGTTTAATGTTCAAGGATCAGCTCCTCCAAGTCCAGGAGCAGTGAATCTCAATGAAAAGGGAATTGGAGAAAAATGCCTACATGGATGAAAAAAGAGCTCCTGGTAAAACTCAGACACAAAGAGGAAATGCAGAGAGGGTAGAAACAAGGATGGGTAACCTGGGAGGAATACAGTGATACTGTCTGAGCATCCAGGGGTGAAGTTAAGAAAGCTAAAGCACAAATGGAAGTGAATCTGGACCGGGTTGTCAAGGACAACAAGAAGGGCTCCTATAAGTGTGTCAGTGATGAGGGAAAATGTGGTTCTCCTGTTGAATGAAACAAGAGACATGGTTACACAGCAGCATGAAAAACAGAAGATGCTGAATACATTGTCTGTCTCTCTTTACCCACAAGACTGGCCTTCAGGAATCCCAGGCCCCAGAGATCATAACAAAAGGCTGGACCAAGAGAGATGTAGCCCTGATAGCAGAGGATCGGGGGAGGAAACACTTGAGCAGACTGGACATTCATAAATCCCTCCCAACCCCAACCAATCTGTGATCCTGTGATTCTGAGAGCAATTTAATTTTCGAAAGCCCATGATCACTGCAGGACAAAACCTAAGAAAGTGATTACAATGATGGATACCAATATGTAGGAGAATAATTTTTTGTTATTATGCACTCTTTTAACAGAAGTCTTCTTACAGATGTATCTGAATTAAGCAGTCTGACATACCTAACCCTTCTGCATATTTAGAACAGTTAGGAGATAAATAGTAGCTAAAAAGTAGTAAATATAAACCAATATATTTTTCTAAAAGTTGATAACGCGATAGAGGTTGTAAACATGGCATATCATTTAGGACAAAGATGAAATGGATAATGTCTATATAAGCTTGTGTGAGCTCAGATAACATGTTCACTGCAAAGGATATCAACTTTCTTGTCCAAGAGCCAGTTGGTCAAACGCCACCAAAGTTTGCAAAGCTCAAAAAGTAAATATTGGAAACTGCACTTAGTTGTGTTCATAGATATATTATTGACAAAAGTCAGAAATAGAGGATAACCTTTGGAAACCTTTTTAGAAACCAGTATGCAAAACGTTTGTTTGGTTTGGTTTCACAAAATGATGTGAATTTCCCAAAGCCTTTCTCAAGTATAAGGTTACATCAGGCAAAGTTAAAAAGAGATGCTGGAAAAAAAATGTGGTTCTGGGCTGCAGCATGTATAGCAGCTGCATGCGTGGGAGTAGCCACAACATGACATTGAAAGCAGTGAAGGCAGGGTTTGGTGGGAGTATGAAAAAGAACAATCACCATCTTTCTTCCTGTTAAAAACTGTAAACAGACGTTTGTGCTCATATATCCATGGAGGATTGCTTTTGATAGATGCAATAAGTACTTTCACTTTGGATGATAAATTGTTTCATGCTTCAGGAACCAAATTTGTCATTGTTATGTTGTGCTTTAAGGATATTCACTGCTATTTTTTTCCTGCCTGGCTGTTGCTGCCTGTGGCACTCAGGCACCCAGACTAGGAAGAAGGGGCAGACCTGGGTGCTCTGCCAGGCACCCCCAGGGCTGGCTGCCTTCACTACACAGAGCAACCTGCCCAGCTGGCAGGGGTGTGCTGCACCCAACACACCTCCAGTGCCCTCCGTTCAGTGCCACCAGAGGAAGATATAGCCTCCAGCAGAGGTCCAGGCAAATGAATTATCACAGAATCATTGAATATCTCAAGCTGGAAGGGATCTGCAGGGATCATTGGGTCCACCTTTGTTGCATCAATGTTTTGGCTAAAATGCACACTTTTTAAAAACAATCATTGATATGGAACAGTTGTATTGCCACCAGTCTGAGGCGTCCATCATTTCAGTGTATGTCTTGCAGAATGAAAATGATTATGTTATCAGAACATTCATCCTCAACTCATCATTCAAGTCTGATATAGGCTGAATTTCTCCTCTTCCTTCACTGGCAGAGTTTAGGATTGCTAAATTGAATATACTCCAAGGAAAAGCCTAAGGAGTAATGGATGGCTTTAGGCCCCGGTGTCTTTTGATGTAGATCACTAAGTAGTGAGCTCTGTAACACAAAATTAAATAAATAAATAAAATCTTGGCATTTGACAGCGAGCCCCACAATTTAACAACTTGTTCTAAGGGACTAAGCAGAGATTTTTGAGCTGTGTTTTTAGATGATGTTCAGAAATACAGATGGTCTGAGCTATCCTCCCACATCTGTGATTTGAAGATAGGACTGTTTACTTGTTGGGTCTGATCTCGAATCTCTTGGTTACTCATCACTTCAATGCAGTGCAGCAGCACTAACCTTAGGTGCTTTTGTGTCTTAGGAAGATGAATGTGCCTTGAAGCACCTTGATGATAATAATGAACATTTTTCAAACGTGTAAGTGAAGATCTGCTTAACATACAGAAAGCTTTATTTTCCCTCATTCTTTTACCTGTGACATGGTAGATAAGAAGCTGAACATCCAAACCCTGCATATTTACTTTAAGCAAATACTGTCAGTCTGGAGATAAAATTAGCTTAATTTTTTCCAGTGAAATGAGATTTGTGAAAAAAAAATATTGGTTGTCAAGGAAATGTCTCATGAAAATGTGCTGTTTGGTGACAGTTTTCTTGACAGCTGTACTAGCAATGGTGACTCTGGGTCTTCCACTTGCTGTCCTGCTCCATGGGATGCCCCACAGGCTGCCCCACTCATACCCTTGCCCCCACCCTTGGCGAGTTCTTTACTATGAGAGTGGTGAGGTGCTGGAACAGGCTGCTCAGAGAGGTTGTGGGTGCCCCGTCCCTGGAGGTGTTCAATGCCAGGTTGGATGGGGCCCTGGGCAGCCTGGTCTAGTATTAAATGGAGAGGTTGGTGGCCCTGCCTGTGGCACGGTGGATTGGAGATTCATGATCCTTGAGATTCCTTCCAACCCGGGCCATGCTGTGATTCTGTGATTCTGTGATACCCTGAGCCTACGAGAACCAGAAATTCCAGGAGAGAGAGCTTCTTAACTCAATTTTACTTTAAATATATACTGAAAATTAGCAATTTAGAAACAATTTTAAGGAGGTCCTTTCTGCAGGAAACATCAGCAATCTCTATATACATTCACTGTGGCTTCCTCTTTTCCTTCTCTGAGTAGGATGGGAGGATAAGAGAGGCCTGATACCAAATTAGATGATCTTATTGGTGGGATTGAGTGAGGAAAAATTTGTAGATAGACCTGCGAAAACTCCTGTTGATTTGACAGAAGGAAAGGTAACTGTCATAGTTAAGTACGTAGTTCCACTACTAAGGAGAAGGACAGTGCAAGTACACTGCTGAACTTATAAGTTGTTTTCAGTATTTTCTTTTTCCTTTTATTTATTTATTTATTTATTTATTTTTGTTAGCAAGGGTTGGAGGAGAATAAACAGTGTATTAACACAAAAAACGCAACAAAAATGATACATCTCTAGTGACGTAGTCAAACTGTCAAGCAGAATTGCACATCTTTTGCTCTTTCTGGCTTTTCACTAAAGCCTCTATGCCCCAAATTAAAGTTAGAGTGTTTTTGTTTAAAGAGAGTCAGAGGATTGTTTCTTGGTGATTATCCACTGCTTACTGAAATAGAATATTTCATGTAAACTGTGGCTGACAGTTTTGAGCAACTCGTAGTTCCAAGAAGCAAACTGTGATCACAAGGAAAACACTCAGAGAACATCTTTGAATTTCTTGCAATTTTGTGCAATCACCAAGAAATTGTAAAACTACTGTTCCACAAACATAAACAAAATCACCCTGGGAGATGTCTCATTTCAAATATAAACAAATTTTAGTGAAGGAAGTGCGAGTTCTGCCGAAGTCCTGGGGTAACATTGTTTGTCAATGAGGAATTGTACTTAGGAGAGTCTGCCCAAGAGTCTCAGTCCTACTGTGGCTTCAGAGCTTCCCCCTGGAGTCCTGGTGTTCCCAGGAGAGAAGCAGCAGGAGCAAACCAGAGTAGTGATGCTGAATAGGATGTCTCCTACGGGAGATGGGAAATAGGAATGGAGGATTTGCTTCTGTGAGGAGGAGACATTGTTACATAGACTCCAGTTCATGAAAGCACCCAGTGTTGTGATTTACAGCACTCCAAGGAAGTGCAAAAAAAAGCAACCCTTCTCTGACATCCTTTCTAAATATTTTTCTCTGTCTCAAACCACTTTCCAGGCCTTATGAAAGAAAAACTCAGTGCATATTTTTATGTAATTAAAGTGAGTCTTCTAGGTGAAGAACTAATTTGACAGTTCATTGCACTGAATACGAATATTCATTTGAATACAGTGAATGCACATTTTAGTAGACTTAATTAAAGGCTTTCTGAGAAGGCAAAGGAGTTGTACTTCCCTTCTTTTTAGTTTACTTAAAGTAGTCCAACAACAACAACAAAAGATCTGATTATATTTCATGGACCTGTATGGATTTGTCTTTGTCCTTATAGGCCCACATAGCATGACTAAATCTAACTGTTTCAGCCCACTGACAACAGGCTAAAAATAGTTTGGAACTTAAAGTACTGCTTTGAACAAAAGGAGTTTTGAAAGTAATTAAAACCTATATAGGTTAGTATTTGGGAAGTCTAATTTATTGTGGCTCTTATGTAGAGTATGTCAGTATACTGATGATTTGTGTCCTTGAAAACAATGCTCATTGCAATGGCTACTCACAGACAAAGCCTCTGAGCATTTTCCTGTAACTGTATCAAAATCTTATTTCTCTTCCTCATCACCATTTTTCAGTGTAACAGAAAAGGAGAGAAGAGAAAATGGAGAAAACCATCACGCAGTTAAGGAAAGCAGATATTTCTACTCCGATTTTCCTGAGCGTCAACAAAGTCAACATTAGCTTGATATTCTCACTCTTCACAGTTTGGATTAAGAGGCAGACCTCAAATGTTTTTACAAAAGCCTTTTTGTTTTTCTTTTTTCTCTCATTAAAACATGTTAGGAGTTTGTTTTGCTTATAATTTCTAATGTCAGAAATGAGCTATGTTTGAGCTGACTGTACTTTCGAGAACCCCAATGAAAATAGAATCTGACTCTAAATCCTACTCTTGGATAATGATGCTCCTCAAATTGAACTTGCAGTTTTCTGCAGAAAGAAAACCTACACATCTAGATATCTGTTCTGAAGACAAGGAATGAAACACAAATACACAAATTCCCTTGTATAAAATGATGAATTTCTATTTAAACTGGTAGAGTTGTGCTGATTCATAGAGGTAGTTAACTGCGCTATTTCGTAGAATTATCTAGGCTATATCCTAACGGGTTAGAATACCTTTGAAAAAAATAATCTCATTCCTGTATCAGAAAAAGATGAGGGAAACATGCTATCTGACAGCATTCGAAATTCTTAAAACCCTTCAGTGAAAAGATTGTATGCTTTTCACTGCTAAACACAATTCCATGCAAGTCCAGGTTAGATAAATAGTGAATGTAAGTCACATTTCCCTGAACATTTGTTTTCTTGGAAGTATGTGAACTGTGTTCTGGTCATCTCCTCTTTCTGCTGGACAGATGTGTTTACAAAGTAATCATGAAAGGAAGTGAGTTGGCTGCATGTTTAAAAGGAATGCAAAATAGTGAGTGTATGTGGAGATAGAGTATTCTGAAGCCATTCTGAAAGCAAAAGGAGGAAGCTGCACTTCTGAGCTTCTTTAGCTTTTGAACAGATGGTTACTGAAATTGACTCTGAATTATTTGCAAGTTCATTCTCTATGTAAGTTTTCTATGAATATTTTAAGTGATATCCTGTTACTATCTAGACAATATATAGAGATAAATCCAAAGAGATAGGCAGAAAAGGGATTTAAATAAGACTGTTGTTAATTCTCCTGAAGCTTTTATTAGCATTTTACATTTTCTCCTTATTAAAAATGATGAAGAAAGTTATATTAGGAAAAATAACAAAAAATTAAAAGAAGATGTAAGCAAATATCATAAAAAGTTATTTCAGAGAAATGTGTGAGATAGAATGAGATGCAGGATGAGATGCGAAAGAGAGACCTAAAAAATATGACATCGGCTCATGGACCACGGAATGAGTATACTGATACTGTTCTTGTGAGGCCCCATCTGGAGTACTTTGTCCAGGTCTGGAGCCCCCAGTACAAGGAAGACAGAGAGCTTTTGGAGAGGGTCCAGAGGAGGGCCACAAAGATGATCAGGGGGCTGGAGCACCTCCCCTACGAAGACAGGCTGAGGGAGCTGGGCTTGTTCAGCCTGGAGAAAAGAAGGCTGCGGTGTGACCTCACTGCAGCCTTTCAGTACCTAAAGGGAGCCTACAAACAGGAGGGGAGTCAACTCTTTGAAAGGGTAGATAACAGCAGGACAAGGGGAAATGGTTTTAAGTTGAGGGAGGGAAGATTTAGGTTGGATGTCAGGGGGAAGTTCTTTACTATGAGAGTGGTGAGGTGCTGGACCAGGCTGCTCAGAGAGGTTGTGGATGCCCCATCCCTGGAGGTGTTCAAGGCCAGGTTGGATGGGGCCCTGGGCAGCCTGGTCTAGTATTAAATGGGGAGGTTGGTGGCCATGCCTGTGGCAGGGGGGTTGGAAATTCATGATCCTTGAGGTCCCTTCCAACCTGGGCCATTCTGTGATTCTGTGATTCTGTGATACGATATTTAAAGTCACAATATCAGTATGAATGAAAGGATCAATAGGCAGGTGTTTTGATCAACATGCCTCAAACAAACATCGAGTGGAGGTCAACAACATAAAAATCCCGGTACACTAAAAGGTAAAGATTTCTCTCAGGATATCTACTGTAATAGAACATATTTAACCTTTTTATGTTACTTCTTCTTTGTTATAATGATGATTGCCATCAAACACTATGCAGTAATGAACTGGAATAGAAAAGTAAACACATTAAATATCATATATTTAATTACTAGAGAAACTTTTAAAGGACAGTATTGTCAACTCTTATTGAGACCTGTTAGAACATAAATAGATGATAGAACATAAATGCCTGTGATGCTGAAAGCCCTCACCATGACTGCAATTTGCAGACTCAGTATAGTGTTTTTTATCGTTTGCAAAGCAGGGGGATGATACCTATAAGTTTGTAATTTTTCTCTTCTGTAGTTAGAAGTTCAGACATTACTTACAATATGTACTGTAGAGAAAGAAAACCCCTTCTGCTCATAACTGTCCCCTAAAATCATACTTTTTCCATAAGGATGTTGTTGTTGCTTGTGGTAAGAATTACATTTCTAAATGGTCAATAATGTTGTTCCTTTTTGTTGAGTAGCTGGCTGAACATTTTCAAGATATTTCATTTTAAAGCATTTTAAAATTGAAGCAAAGTTCTGTAATACAGCAAGTATTCTGCTTTATAAGGAGTTTACTGGCATTAAAAGCTTTACGGAGACATTTCAAACTTGCTCACTAAAAGCAACTAATCTCAGCATTGCCTCAGAGAGCTGAGGTTTTGTTTAATAACATGGGTTAACGGTTTCAGCCACAATTAGAAGCACCTTCCTGACTTTCATGACAATTGCAAACTACTTTAGGAAATAATTCCTTTTTGAGTGGGCAAGGAACAATTTTTAGAAAGAAACGTACTGCAGAATCCACAAAATATTGTCTGTTGGCAAAATGAATCGATAAACCTAAAGCTTTGTAGGCATTTGAGACAAATATCCTCAAAATGCCTGCCTGGCAGTCTGTAAGGACTGGCAAAGTCCATACTTCTGCAGGCAGCTGGATTTTTTTTATTCATATACCCCAAACAGCTGTCCTGTTGTCATGCTTGGAAGTGCTCAGCCTTGTCTCTCACAGAGTCCTCCTCAGAATACTCGGTTTAACTACCTGTCTGCCTGTCAGCTGCGGTAACCCAGTCTAGGAGGTGAGCTGGGGGATTCTCACTGCTTGCTGCTTTGGGTTTACTACCAAATGTTGATGTCACATCCCATTTTATGACAAAGAAAGATACAAGTAATTATGAAAAGAGTAAGCCTGGCCACATTTGCCGACAT
The DNA here is from genome assembly GCA_016647715.1 of Pavo muticus. Classification (NCBI taxonomy): domain Eukaryota; kingdom Metazoa; phylum Chordata; class Aves; order Galliformes; family Phasianidae; genus Pavo; species Pavo muticus. Next base: position 2,477,417 of record JACDJE010000073.1, on the reverse strand, counting down.
GATGTGCATGGCTGAAGTGAGTTTCAAGGCAGGTGGCTCTGTTCCAGACAAAAGAACAAGCTGAGATTGGGGGTATCTTTCCACAGTACCAGGAAATTTCAGGGTATGTCCTAGGAGAACTCATCTTAAGTCCTTCTGGTGATTTTAGTCCTGGGCCTGTTAGCACTCTTGAAAATACTTTTAATTGATGTGAATTATGAAAAAGGCATGATGGTTCAGTTGTCAAATCTTTATCAGATATTGAAAACAGACTCCTTATAAGGCCATCTTGTGTTTACATTTTTCCCGTTTAAAAGTAGAGCAGAACAAACATGGAACTCACTGAGATCATGAATAAGTGCATGAGTATGGGCTACTTCTACCTGTGTTGTGCTACTGTTTAAATCCTGAACACTTTCTGAATAGAAAGGTTTCACAAGCAGTTAGTGTTGATGAAGCATTTAAAATATATTTTGAAATAGATATAAGGGTAATAAGGTAGAAGTTAAAAAGGTAAAAAAATTCCTGTGTTTCATTCACATTAAATTCCTCTCTGACATTTTAAGAAAGAAGTCTTCCTACCAGATAACGTATATGCACTTGGGAACCTCATTTTATCTTTAGTTTTGGCATTCCCTTACTTTGTGGATTTGGTATACTGTAAGCATAATAATCACAATACACTGTTGGTAATTCGTTGACATCAAATTACTGAAGATCAATCTGCTTAAGCATTTTGAAACTAGCAAAGCTAAAACATTGGAAATGCTGAAGTGCTTTAGGTTTGAGATAATATCTGTTTTTATCTAAACATAACCACAGACTGAATTGATCATTCAACAAGTATATTCTTTCTCACCACATTTCATAAAATCTCTTTGTTGGTCATTGCAAACACTGCAAATCTGTGGAGTCCGTGGAGGTAAGTGCAGGTATGAATATGCATACAAGTCCTGAGGTTTAATATACATTTCTGAGAAATATTATCCAGGGGGAAGGAAGAATGCGGTGCTTGTATCTTAGGACTTATTTGTACAGTCAGGGCCAGCAACTGAATCACTCATGCAGATCCACACAGGCATACCTGTTCTTTGGTGGATTTTCTCACTTGGGGCAGTACTTCCCATTCATAGAATTATAAAATTAATAAAGTTGGAAAAAGCCACTAAGACCACACAATCCATCTGTCAGCTCATCACCACTGTGCCCAGTAAACCATGCTCCTCAGTGCCACATCTCCACATTTCTTGAACTCCTGTGGGGATGATGACTCCACTACCTCCCTGTGCAGCCTTTTCCAGTGCCTCACCACTCTTTCTGAGGAGAAGTTTTTCCTAACATCCAACCTGAACCTCCCTTGGTGCAACTTACTGGCATTACTGCTCATCTTATTGCTAGTTACCTGGGAAAAGAGACTGACAGTCTTTCATGCAGATTCAGAGGGAGTGAATTAACTTACTGACTTCCCCCCCTCCCCACAATCATATAAATCAATGAAACAGATTTTATATGCATAGCTCCTGTGACCTCATAACTTTTCTTTACTGAGATAGTTAATGGTATCTTTCTTGCTGTTCTGTTTTTCCACACTGTTTGGTCTTTGTTTGTACAATAGGGATGAGCAGAGAAAGGAATATATGAAAACTAAGAACTAAGATTTGTGGAGAATATATCAGCTCTTTTCCACAAATAGTACAATAAATGAACCACAGGAGATGTACTTCCTTTCTGTCTTCACATACAGCTGTGTTAAGTTGCATCTAAAGCTTGCACAGAAGAATATATTTAAAATTGGTATGGAAGTTCCATATTAACAGAAAAGTTCTACACTTGCACTTCTGTGCACTTAATACGGATATGAATTTTTCTGTGCTAGAATGAATATGTAGATTAGCAAAAAAGGCAAAGAGACTCTTATGCATATATTTAGTTCTACTTTGTGTGATACATCTGATCTTGTCTTCCTATGAGGGCAAGTAAATATGAGGCTTTTCGCACTATGAAGTTCTTTGGCCCTCATGGTCTTTATGATTCATTGCCCTATCCCCAGGTCTTTTCTGAATTTCATTACCGTTTTACTTCACTTTTACTCTCTGCTTCTTTCTGAAATAACTGTTGAAGATGATGTCATGTGTTCATCACTAAATGGACTGAAGTGTTGCTCTGGAAAGTTTATGAATTTCAGTTGGGATGTGTCCATTACATTTACAGTAGTGAAGGAAAGCCTACAGAAATGAGAACAAAGAAAGAGATTTAATAACTAAATAGAAAGACAGATTAAAGGGTGGCATCTTTTCACTGTGTTACTACTGCTACTCATGTATTCTCTGGCTCTGTTTCACTGAAATGTGTAGGAAATGATTGGTCTCCTGCAGATGTACTACGTCAAAACAACTTACAGTAAAAAGAGCACAGGAACATTTAATGCCTTTCTCCATAACCTATCAGTACATCTTATTAATCACCAACAAAAATATTATAATTTTGCTGTAAATGAATCAGAATTTTAAAAGTGCAAAAAAGAGAAAGAAAATTTGCAAAGAGATGTGTAGAACAGTGGTGCATTTTTCTCTCTTTGAAAGGTGAACTCTCAAGCAACAGACGTTTTCTCTTGTTTGTTTTTCACAGTTACGTTAAAGAAAAAGTAAATGAAATCAATAAAGAATAGCTTGGTTGCCTGAGCACTGGACTGAGAGCTGATACTGATGTGAAACAGTCTTTTTCCTTCCATGGCATCATAGAAGTTTCACCTCTCTGCCCTCCGATAAGCAATCTGTAAAGCCTAAAGGGAGAAAAAATAGCACTTGCTACTTCAATATGGTATTACTCAATGTTTGTAGATTACTTTGAATTATAAATCAGTCAATCGTTAATATAATTCCCTATCAGAGCAGAAGATAGTCACCTTCCACTACTGTAATTTCTGGGGTGAGTCTTTGCCCTGCTTCCACTCACATTTATAATGGAGTAATTGTTAACTCTTTTCATTTGGGTCTCCGAGTCTCTTTGGTTTGGCTACAGAGATTTTTACCAAATTCTACAACAGAATGATGATTTCAGTCACGTGAAACATGATCGTCAAACTGTTCAAAAATAAGTATTTAAGTAGGGGGTTTCTTTTTCCAATTTCAGATTGAGAGAAGCGGTAACAACTATTTTTGTGAATAGGTAATTAAAACCCAATTTTAATTTTACGACAGCTGTTTTGGAAGTTTTTTTTCAGTTTTTCCCTCTTCTTTTGTTTTTTTTTAATCTTTTTTTTTTTTTTTTTTTTTTTTTTGAAAGAAAGAAAGAAAGAAAAAAATCAGAAAATAGATTTTTTAATGACAGGATTTCATTTTCTGGAAGATTTTTGAATACACAAATAATTATGACCACAGAACAAGCAGTTGTGCCAGACTGGATCTTATCTTTGGCAAGAAGTTGTTAGAAAGCCAGTAACTGTAAGTTGTATGCAGGTTGCTTAAATACTTGTAACTCCAATAACATAATGCCTTTCCCACTGGAGAGATGTAGGTTGGGATACGATGGTTTAGAGTGTGTCGCATGGAAGTCACAACATGTTTGGTTATCTCCTTGACAAGATTTCTGTGCTACTAATAGTGTTGCAGAGAGAGCAAATTATAGGGAGCTATCTGGCCTGTGCTAGACACTGTAATGAGTATCAAAAACAGGAATCTCATCTGTTAGCCAGGTACATCACACCTTGAAATGCAAGGGATGGCATGTCAGCATCTCCAGAGGTTCTGGCCAAAGGAGCAAACCATACATGACCATAACCAGATTGACTCTCCAGGAAATTCTAAAAGCACTGGCAAGAGCTTGTACCAGTGGCATGCTATTTCATATTCACTGTATTATAAATGTACTTTTATATTGCTAGTGGCATATATTGAGCAATGACATATTTTTAGCCCAAGACATATATTTTTCACTATTTTAACTCTGTGTTTAGTTTTGTACTTCCCTGGAGCTGAGTCTTAATGTTCAACATCAGAGGATTATTGAATAGATTTACTACTTTTTTGTTGTTTGCTTTACATTAGAAAATCAAAATGAGGGAAGAAAAATGTTTTCAGAACATGAGAGAATATGGAGAAAAAAAGCAGCCCATACAGAATGTATATGATATTTCTCATATGATACCGTGGTAAATGCATGCATTTTCTTTTCAAATTATGAGACATTATAGTTGTATGATGGTGGACAAGTGAATCATTGGGAATAGTGAGGAGTTTCATGATCTCAAAGTAACTTCAGCTAAACAATACTCAGTAGTATTAATAGCCAGTTTTTCATGACCATTAACCAAATATTTCAGCAGCTTATACAAATACGTGTTCATCCTAATTACAAACAATGCGCAGTATTTTTCCTTTCAAAGTCTGCATGAGGTCTGTCTCAGTAATGCCAGTCTTGATGGTGCTGGAGCAGGACATTTTCTTCTAAATGACAGTACTTGCACAAATGATGACAATCCATGGTGTCCTATGTTGTAGTCAAATGTTCAATTAAACAGGATTTAATGGACAGAGCTACTTTCAGGTTACTGCAGAAAGTATAATGAATGTTACATTTGGCCACATAAATACCTCAGAATCAGAATTTTAAATGCTAAAATTGCTTGGAATAACTAGTGGGAAAACATTTTAAAAGAAAACAAAATTATCAGCTACTTGGAAATGTAGAATGGAAAACCTGGAAGCAAAGGCTGTAGGAATATGTTTTGAACATACTAATGCTGAATGCTCAAAGAATGGTGTTATTTTTTTTTCCAAAAAATACATTTTTAATGACATAAAAGTCATTAAAAAGCTAATAGCTCAAGTTCTGTGGTTTATTCTTTATTACGCTGACTGAATAATATATGAGACAAAAACCCGGCTCTACCATGTATTAGGAACATAAGTCCATTCCTAACTCTAGATAAATCACTATGAAGACAGTGCAAAACTACATGCTAGGTGTCTTCATAGATTTGGGCTTCAGTGATGAAGAAATTTTTGTCCTTTTTGAGTCAGGAGTTTGAAACCCTCTGTGTAGGAATGAAACAAACTATCTGCCACAAACCTGGATGAGGAAAGATGTGTAACTATGAGAGTGCCCTCTAGTTCTTACCTACATCCCTTAACACAGGATAAACTTCATTTACCTACACCGTGAAGGAAACTTTAAGAAGAAATTACTGATTACATCTCTCTTGAGTATCAAAGTACAACACCTAAGTAGGAGAAACCTGTCCATTCAGAAAAAGTGTATACATCAAATGAAGGAAAACTTGCATATAAGCTCCAAGCGGAAGAAAAGAAGAAAACACATGGAGGAATGCTCACTGGCTTGTTCAGACCATCCAAGGCCTTGAGATGCTCAAGCAGTGTGCTTATACATGTAGAGAAGTAAAAGATTTTTTCCCTTGGTATATCCTTCACCTCAGCCACTTAGTCCAGTCTGGCCTACCACTGCTTATCATAGAATCAAAGAATCACAGCATCATAGAATCAGTCACAGAATCATAGAATGGCTTGGGTTGCAAAGGATATTAAAGATCATCTATTTCCAACTCCCTGCCATGGGCAGGGTTGCCACCCACTAGATCAGGGCCCTATCCAACCTGGTCTTTAATGCCTCCAGGGATGAGGCATCCACAACTTCTCTGGGCAGCCTGTGCCAGTGCCTCCCCACACTCTTAGTGAAAAAATTCCATCTAATATCTAATCTCAACTCTTTTAGTTAAAAATAATTACCCCTTGTCCTATCACCATCAGATCTCATAAAAAGTCAATCTCCCTCCTGTTTAGAAGCTTCTTTAAGTACTGGAAGGCTGTAATGAGGTCTCCCTGGAGCCTTCTCCAGGCTGAGCAAGCCCTCAGCCTTATTTCATAGGAGAGGTGCTCCAGCCCTTTGATCATCTTCCTGGCCCTCCTCTGGACCCACTCCAACAGCTTCACGTCTTTTTTGTGGTGTGGGCCCCAGGCCTGGATGCAGTAGGGGGCTCACAAGGACAGAGTAGATGTGGACAATCCCCTTCCTCTCCCTACTGGCCACACCTCTTTTGATGCAGCCCAGGAGACAGACTAACAGCAAGAAATTAATTACTTTCGGAAATATCTTATTTGAACACTTCCTTTCTGTGTATACTCAGAATACATAGTACATCTGTGAAGAAATTGAAGCATGCTGTGTTATTTCTAGAGTTTACCACAAACCCAAACTGTTTATATCAGCGCCTGGTGTGATGCTCTTACATACTGAGAGAAAAAAAGAAAAAGCTGGAGCTGAAAAGTGGATTTGATCTTATGCTTCATCATGCAGTGCATTTATATCTATCACAATCTCAATAAATCAATGACTTGGGCAATATTTGAACTGAAGGACAGTGATCTAAATGTAACGTAGAACATTATTATCTTCTCTTCCTCTTCTCCTGAAGACTTCCATTTTCACACTTGCAGCCATGCAGATGCCACAAGTAGTCTTAATTAGTCCAAATTACATTTAGATCTGAAACTTTAAAGAAATCCATGAGAAGCAAAATGACAAAGGGGAATGGGACAGGAGCTCAATAATGATTCAAGCGGTTAATTGCTTTGTGGCTAAGTATTTCTGGGTTTTTTATCTGGCCTATCTGGGACAGGGCAAGAACCAACTTCCTCTTGAAAGCAGGAAAGAGATAGCGAGAGCAAAATTGATGAAGAAGTACTTCAACAGGAAAAAAAATAAAAAATTATGCAAAGAGAGATGGAGATCCTCTCCACAATGATTTCTAAAAAGCTACATTTGCCTTAGAAGTCATTGTGATAAGTGTGCCTTAGCTTTCTGCTTGTTCACTCCCTCCTCAGGTAATATACAGTTATCTAGAAGCAAAATATTTATTTGTTTTTGTAGAGAATGTATAGGCTGCTGTTATTTTTTTTTTGCTGTCCCTACAAGGCCAACTGTTTGTCTCCAGAAATTTTTGGTATCTTTCATTACCAATGCACTCAAATGACTTTAAAGTAACAACATCAAGACAAAGCAACTTTTAATTGTTAGGTAAAACCATTTTCCTGTGCAATTTCTAACACGAAATCCCTGATTTTCATTATCTTTCTTCTAGTTTAAGCATCTTTCATATTTCAGGTAGGAATCAGTTTATTCCTTTGTAAAAGAAAGACTAAGAATAGGGGAATCTGTTTATGTTATGTTTCAACCTATCATGACTAAATGTTCTTTGCATTTGTGATAGAAAAAAGTAATTCATATGTAAAAAGGCACAAGGGTCTCTGGAGAAAGATAAAAAGAGGTACTTATGACAATACCATATGTAAGCACTCTGATACTATTTCAGATTATTGATGATTCCATCACCTGATTTGCACCTTATCGTATCTATACTGTACCTTGTTCTTGGGTTTCTATGTAATTCTGTTCTCCACTCTCATGGGCAGAATGACCTTTATGCAGATCTGATAACATTGTATTTTTCATGCAGACAAACACATGTAATGTCTATAAGTGTCCTTTCTGGCCTCAGATTCAGTTACACCAAAGTTTCCTGACCATTTTGCTGGGTATCATTGCGTGCAGTGGCAGAAGCAGGCATCAGCAATGATGGCAGCAGCCCCAGCAGTGGAGTCCATGACAAACTGCGTGTCATTTTGGAGTGGCTGGAGTGCTGCTACTTCTACACTTAACTATGATTTGTATTGCATTAACTGACAAAATCACAGCTCTGAGTTGATGACAAGCACAGACTGCTGTGTGCTTGAGGTAGAAAATGAGAACATTCAGCAACTGAGCAAGTCTCTCAGGAGATGCCATGGATTTTAATGGATCCCAAACAGTTTCTCATGCAGGCAAGGGTACTTGGATTTCAGGCCAACATAGCACAGTTAAAAGAGTGGGAAAGGAGGTATTTACAGAACCTTCTGGAAAAAAAAGAAACCAAAAAAGAGCTTTTTCTGGCAAAACCAGATCTCCAACTATTTGATGGACTTATGTAGATAAGGGAGACAATAGTGCTGATCTTAAGAGCTACCTACCAAAATCATTGTGGAACCAAGAGTCACCACGTGCACGCCAAAGGTCTACACAGAAATATTAGCAGGCTGGGCTTATCAGTCACAGGTAGGAGATGCTTAAAACTCCCCTGGGGTTAAATATTTGGGGTCCAGAGGTCTTGGGGATTTTGTGATATGTCAGTGTGATGTCGCTGTCATATTAGCAAGTGAAAACTGACAATTTTAAAAGTCTCTAGAGCCTAGGGACTCTGAAGGACTGGTGTCTAGAGGCCTAGACTATTGAACTCCAATCCCATCAACAACAGGTATGTATTCAAACCAGATCAGCTTTGCTCTGCTAAGTCCTTTGCTTAAAGTTCTGATATTTAGAAGAGCTCAAGTTTTAATGTCATGTGCAGGACAGACTAGCATTGTGAGCCCATGGAAAAACTGTAAATTTGCACAGGACTTTCAGTTTCATTGATATCATACGAAACTAAGACAGCCATGGAAACGTAATACACTGTAGAAAAAATGTATTATGGTTTCTAGTTTGAAAATAAAAAGCTTTCATTAGCTGCTGAGCTCTGAAATCATAGCATGTTTAAGCTACAGTTTTCTGCTTCTTTCCTCTTCCAAAACTAAAAATTATTCCATCTGGATTGTACTTTTTTTTTTATTGTAACACTTCTCTTTTTGAGATTTTCTTATGCCTTTCCAGAGAACTTTAAGAATAGCTCTTTCTATTTTATTATCACAGAGTCACAGAATTGTAGGGATCAACCTCTGGAGATCATGGAGTCCAAACCCCCTATCGTTACGATGATTATGTGATCATTCTGTTTGGATCTGAGTACTGTCTTATATATGCAGCTGTATAAGATGCTATACATATTCAAGCCCATCTTTTTAAAAGCAACAGTATGTACTAAATACAATTTGTAAATGTTTTACTATAACTATCTTGGTTGAGATGCTAACTCTTGAGCCATTTTAATCTCTGATAAGCACACATTTGCTTTTTTAATTTTGAGTTTTGCATTTATTTGTTAACTAACTGTAGTGAATACAGTTCTCAGTATTCTGGAAGAATTCCAGCCACTGATTCTAACAGATCGGGCTTTGTTCTCTTTTGACCAAGTAACAACCGTAAAATACGTGAATTGATATAGTATTGTAGAAACATATGGGATTTAAAATGGATTAAAAGTGGAAAGGCTGAGTTCATTTGATGGAGTAAAGAGTATTCATAGTTTATTAAATTCATCTGGAATCCTATGAAGAGACCTTCATGCTATATTGTTTTTTTCAAAATGATTATTTTACAGCAACCAAGGTTTTACTCTTGAAATTAGGCTGCATTTATTGATGTTATATATACTTTATGTATACTTATGTTATGTATACTTTCTTGTATACTCCTCCTGCTTCTTTCTATTTACCTGTTCTATTTCTCTTTTTTTTCTTCTCAGTTTGTCAAACCCAGAAGCACCATCTACAGCAATTATGTTGCTTTCACTGTTAAAGCATTCCACTGAATTCAGGTTCACCAGCTTTTTTACTTCAAAGTTGATCATTGGTTCAGATCAGTCCAGTATAAGTGGCACAAGCAGACAGATTGTGTAGCTGAATGAGATTAAAGAAGTGCAGGAGCAAACTGTGTGTGTCTATGGAATGCTTCATTGGCTGTGTTCTGCTTATTGTGTTGTTTCCAACAATTTATATATTTTTTAATTTAGACTGGTATGGGAAGTAAATAAAAACACAATTTACTGTGTTTGCAGGAAGGCTATTAATATCCAAGCTAGTATTTACAGTTCTAACAAAATCCACATTATAAAGTTTCTACTAATGTTATAAACACAAAAAAGGGACCCAGTGTAAATATTTAAAATACAGATTTAAATAGGTCATAGCTAGGGTATATGCAGATGGCAGATGAAGACAGTCTTTTCAAGGTTTTCAGCTGGGTTATGACAAAAGCAAGGCATGTGACATAACTGATTCGTAAGTCTTGTACTCCATTTTTGTGTGACCTTTTGCCTCAGTTTCTATGAGCCAATCCTAAGGCCTGCAAAATTTTTAGACTTCCAGCTCGTACATTCAGGACTTTCTTAGACACAAACATCTTACAAATCTTCCCAACATCTTCCTATTTTATGGCAGCTCTCAGTTTTATTTTCATATTTCATGGAAATACAGTTTTATTTTCAAATACACCTACTGAGTATCTTTGTGTAATTTAACAACGCTTTTAGAAAAAAATATCTTTTTGAATGGTTTATGACTCTCAATAAACAGAATGAGTCATATTAACAGATGTGGTCTTGGTCACCACCATAAGTAATCATGCTGGTATCTTGTGACTTCCTATGCAACATAATTGATTGGTATATGAGTGTCCCTTGTATGCGTTGCTCTACTTAAGCACTGAATCATTATGGCCATTGCAAAATGGCACTTGGAAGTCTAAAACAGTGGGCAAAGCTGAAAAACACTTGAACTCAATACCAGTTGAATCCTTGAATCCATGATTTGAACAATATTAATCTCGCTTTTTGCTTTGAAATATACTGCAGTATCTCTGTTCCAGAGAACAGAAATTGAGTCATTAGGCACAGAAAATGTTGAAGAAAAATCAAGAAATTATCCAGGGTAACTTCAAGTGAATGTATTTGGACATTTTTTTTCTGATTATGGTCTTCTAATTGTGAACCTGTCAATTGTTTTCACTTTTTACAGCACTGAATACCAGATGCACTTTAACATTATGCATAACCTGTGAGTGCATTTTATCAAATTCATTTTATAAAGATTTTCATTGAAGTACAACACGCTGTCAGGAAAGAAAACGCTTTAATTGTATTTTACTAGTTTCTCAGCTCCTCTTCTCTCCTGTCCCACAGTACCATCCATATGAGTACATCCTCTAAAATCTGCATTTTTTTTTATTTTTTTTTAGTCTCAGCTCTGGACTTACATGATATCATAGATTCATAGAATCATTGTGTCATAGAATGGCTTAGGTTGGAAGAGATCTTAAAAATCACGTGCCACCCACCAGGTCAGGCCTTGAACACCTCCAGGGATGGAGCATCCACAGCTTCTCTGGGCAACCTGTTTCAATGTCTCACCACCCTCTGAGTAAAGAATTTTTTCTTTATCTCTGATCTAAAGCCACCCTCTTTCACTTTGAAGTCCTCTTGTCCTATTGCTATACTCTTTGATAAAGAGTCCCTCCCCAGCTCTTCTGTAGGCTACCTTTAAATATCAAAAGGCCTCAAGGAGTTCTCCCTGAAGCCTTCTCTTCTCCAGGCTGAACAAGCTCAGCTCTCTTGGTCTTTTATTATAGGAGAAGTACTTCAGTCCTTCTCTGGACCCACTCCGACAGCTCTGTCTTTCTCGTGCTGGGGATCACAGGCCTGGATGCAGTACTACAGATGGAGCCTCACAAGGGCAGAGTGGAGGCGAGCAAACCCCTCTCTCTCCCTGCTGGCCACCCCTCTTCTGATGCAGCCCAGGATACTGTTGACATTCCATGCTGCAACTGCACACTGATGGCTCATGTTCAGCTTTTTGTCCACCAGAACCCCCAATTCCTTTTCTGCAGAGCTGCTTCCAAGGAGTTCTCCCAGTCTGATAATTGGTTTGTCCACCGATTCCATCACTTCATCATAGAAGGCCACCGGATTGGTCAGGCGTGATCTGCCCTTGATGAAGCCATGCTGGCTGTCCCAGATCACCTCTTTGTCTAGCATGTGCCTTAACACAGCTTACAGGATGATCTGCTTCTTGATCTTCCCAGGCACAAAGGTGAAGCTCTGGATCTTCCTTTCTACCCTTCTTAAAAATGGGAGAGATGTTTACTTTTTTCAGTTGCTGAGTTCAACAGACAGCCATGACTTTATGATGGACAGTGGCTTGGCGACTACATCAGCTGGTTCCTTCAGGACCCTGGAACAACTCTGGCTGGCACAGTTGCATCCCGGATATTTTCCTTCATCATATGATAAAGTCTCTGGATATTTATTTATTTATTTATTTATTTCACAGGGGCTGTCTAGGAGTTAGGAACTTAAATATCCTTAAACATCCAATAGAATTATGTAGTGATGACAGGCAAGTTCTTAGAGAGAGATTTTGAAGTTGAAGTGTTGGTAGGTTAGAATGTTGTTTTTCATCTGTCTTCTTGAGTCATTAAGCTTTCCTGGGCATGAACAAGGAGCTGGCATGGTTGAGTTGCAAGGCTTGCTGCATTTCAGCAGGCTGTGGAAGGATAAGCTGTAGAATCAGTGGTTCCATCCTTGCCAAAGGGCAATTTAGGAGACATCAACTACATTCAAATTCTTCATTCTAAATATTTTGGTGTTGTCAAGGTTCAGTGTGATCAAAATTTTGATGTAATAGAAAAGTTTGAAAATGTGCCTCTCTGAACCACAAACCAAATCCCTTGTTTGAAAATCAGAAAGATTCATAGATTCTGAAGCACGAAGAAGAAAACACACAGGCCTTAAATCTGCTCACAGTATATGAACTACTTTCCCAGGAAGGCTAGCACAAATAAACATTGTTCTAAATCAAAACTCTGGCCACAGTGGCATTCAGTGCTCTGTTCTAGCATCAGAGATCTGCACAGCTCTACTTTCAGTACAATGCAGATGGGGCCAAGGAGTCATTTGAAAATTAGTACAAATGAGCAAAGAAATTTGTGGCACTTTCAAAATAAAGTGCAGGTAGCAAAGTATGACGTATATTTCAAAAATAAAGCGCATGTAACTCTTATGTTGCCCCATATTGCATTAGGCATTGATCACAGTCCACTACTTTTTAAGTGCCGACTCTGATTTTTGAAACATTTATTAGTAAAGTGAATCTTCGTAAGTAGACAGTATTCCTCTTCAGTGATATTTAGATTTTCCATTAAAAGCAATTAGTACACTGCAAATAGGTAAACAAGTACCCTCCAGTGGCTACCTAACAAAACTGAAACTACTCAAAGATATTGCATTAGAAAAAACTTCTGGTACAGAAGGTACATTTGCAGCCAGGAATGAAAATGGTTGGGCTTTGATCAGAATACTAAAAAAAGAATGCTTTAAGTATCACTTGATGAATACCGATGCTCCTCCCATGCTGAGCAACGCATTCCATATCTTTTAAATAAGAGTCTGGCTGAATGGAACAAGCCACTGGATGACATACCTGGTGGCTTCACACGTCACAAGAATTTACTGATATACGCATCAGATAAGGAATCAAACAGTCATATCTTTGTTTTCTTTATATATGTGTTGCTTCTGAGAGAAATCACCTGCAAACTTCTTGAATGGTAAGCGGAATATAGTTTTCCTGTAGCTCAAATTCTGTCATTCAGAATTTTGTTGGGCTTATTCTTATTTTGATTAGGGAGATGTGTTAAAAATACAGGATAGAATATTTGGAATTCATATTTAAATGTAAATTTGGCAAATATAATTGGAGGACTGCATGGTACAAATCTTAGTGAATTTTAATAGAAACTATTTTTTTTTTTCAGGCAGGAAAATAATATGCCATCCTTTAATGTTCAGGATGACTTTACATTTCCTTTTATTGGCAAATCTTTTTCACAACCTAGGTGTTCTTTTGGCCACCAAATATTATTTATTTGTTTCAATAGATACATAAAAAAAAAATCTAAATATTGCACCTATCTTACTGGTAAATATGTACTACTTGTCAGTAAATGAATTAAGTTTCCGGAGACTAAAATAGGCTATTATCACTGAAGGTCTGATCATCATTTCATGTCTACTAAATATGACATTGAAATTATTTTCCAAACAAATATCATACCTATTCCATTTAATAAGCAAGCAGAATTTATTCTTAGTGAAACACATCTGAATGACTTTGATATTATTACCACCCTACGAAGTCAAGATTTCAGCAACTCATAAGACTATCTAACGTATTAAATACTGAATATAAAGACATTTCATAAGAATATTTTGAGCTTTCCCCTCTTTCCTGAGTTATATTTATTTGAACTAATCTAAAATGAAACTTTATCTTTCTATATTTTACTAATTCAGATGTGTATCATTTTCACTGAATTGAACATAGATCCCCATTTTCAAGAGTTTTATCAATATTAAAATAATGTAAGTATAGTTATTTTGCATCATATGACATAAAATTTCAGCATTCTAGTTTTTAACAAATCTTTTTTTTTTTCTTATTCTGACAAAACCATAGTTTTCTACACCAAAAGGTCTGCTTCAGAATTCCAGTGTCATTGCATGGGCATTTTGGCATTTTTTGAGAGGAAACAAAATTCAGATACACATTTTGGAAAATAATTTACTGATGTTTGAAAGAAGCGAAATCAAAATGTAGTCTAACACAGATAATCAGAACTGCATGCTACTTGACAAAACTGGTGTTATACCAGTCTGTGATATCCATAAAGAGCATATATTGAAAACCTTCAGCGTTGGCTGCTTCGGCAATATAGATTCTATTCTTTACTCACGAATACTTAACACAGAATGTTCAGGTTAACCACTGAAAAGGTAGGAACTGTTTCTTTTAGAGTTTAGAAATGCTGGTACTGCAAGGCACAAGGTTTTTTTCAGAAACTTTGTACATAAGGATGTTAGAGAAGCAAATCCTCTTACTATGAAAAATGAAATATAGTTAGAAACTAGGGGGAAGATAGGCTTTAGCTGGATAATACATACAGAAAGACAATAATTTCAGGTAAAGAAAAGAGAAGATTTAGCAAAATAAAAATGTACAAAATATAAACGAGAATTTGCAAGAGACGTGGCAGTAAGGTTAGAGATACAGGCATAACAATAACTTTGAAATGTCAACATTAAGACTGTTGGAAACAACATGCACTGTTATTATACATTCAACACAACAATAAATACAGCACTTAATGTAGTTGTAATATGAAATTATTCCTACTTATTTTGCTCTTCTGATACTGACTATGGTAAATTCAATTATATTCCTAAAGCATGTTATGAACTCCTGAGACACATTCTGACAGGTTTTCCTTGGGACTGTCATCTTAAATACATTTATCAGTAACAGGCTATTTCCCACCAATGAGAAAAGGCTATGTCTCTGGAAGAAAAAAATCAAAAAGTACCTTCCAGCTTCTCTGACATGGAAGAGTAGGAGTTATATACTCTTACATGAGTGTGCTGATCCCTTACAGCACAGCAGCACATAAGCTGTGTAACAGAAATCTCCAGTTAGGATGAGGAACTACTAGTACAGCAATGGCAGTGTAAAATACGCAGCTGATAAGGAAAGACCAAATAGCACTAACAAATAATTCTTTCTGAATGTATCACTACACAGAAAGAAAGCTCATAAGTTAGACTGCAGGTATGATTTAGGCTTTTTAAGTCTAAGTGTGTCTTGCCTGAAACAAATCCTTGCCTAAACCTTTCATGTATGAATATCCTGGGGAACCTGTATTTCATGACTGACTTTATCCCATTATTTAGAGCTGGTACAACTAGAGGCATATCTTTGAAATATCAGAAACGGAATCAGTTTGTCCACAAAAACCACACTTAAATCTGACTGGACATTATGGACCAGAAAGTTTCTGAAGGCTGATAGTTTGTCTTTTCCTAAATTTAACTGTTACGGGATGACCAAGATTGAGGTTTCTGCTTCAAAGATGGTTGCTGGGTTTAGTCATAGGCAGCTGGATGTAAGACTGCAAAAATTGTCCTGAAGGCAGGAAAAGAAGGTAAGTTATCCAGTGGGCTTGGGAAGCAGACATCAGCAGTTTGACAGTCAAAGCCATCTGGACATGGCCTTGGGCTCCCTGCTCTGGGTGTCTCTGCTTGAGTAGGGGTTGCCCCAGGTGTACTCAGAAGTCCCTGCCAACCTCAGCCATTCTGTGGTTCTATGTGGGCACAGTTTCAACAGTAGAGCACATCACTACCAGAAAGCAGGTGACTATACTGTGGCCACGATTGTTTTTTTTTTTTTTTAAGAAGTAGGCAAAGTTTGAGGGAGGCATATGATACAGTTTTCCAGAACTGTACTCGGTATGTGAGAGGCCCCATGCTGGAAGTTTGCAAGAAACTGATAAGCTCCCTTCTTCACAGGATTACTCTTTAAAACAGGTACCTGGGTCACCACTCACCTGTACACACTCCACTCTGGAACATCTACCTCTCACAGGGGCAGGGTGTTTGGGATTGTATTTTGGAGTAGGCTACCCTACACCTAAACTTCTTGTCTGAAGCATTAAGAATGGGACTCAAAATCTCTAATATATTATTTCATATCTGGTTATCACCAGAAAAAAAAAAGAAAAAGAAAAAGGAAAAAAAAAGACTGCAGCATCCTAGTGGAAAGAATTACTTCTTTCTAAATTTTTTTTTTTTTTTTAATGAAGCATGTAATAAGTGTGTTATAACTCAAATTCTTCTGCTGAGCTTTACAGTATGTTTCTTTCTATTGCAAAATGTAAAGAAAAAATGCAATAAAGTACCCATTAGCAATACGTATAAAATGAGAGTTAAATACACCTTTATTCTCCATAGTAAGTACAAGCATGTTTCTAAAAACTTGTAAGAGACAAGGTATTCGTGCTTGTTTATGCAGCAGCTCAGATTAATTTCTGGATGACTGTAACAGATATCTGAAGTAACATCAGGAATTAATTTGTCTTAATGAATTAAACTGACAATACAAAATCCTAAATATCATTTTATACATCATAATTTGTATAACACTGTTGTCAAATAAAGCACTTCCAAAGTAAAAAACATTCAGTAAATCCTTTTCATTACTGTTATTTGCTTAAATTTGCAGCTCCTATGCCTACAGATTTAACAAAATTGCAGTACACTATTACTAAAGCTACAGAACTGGAATGGTGGATATTTCCTGTATATACAATTTAATTATTAAACAATCATATTTTTAATGAAATGTTATTCTGTAGTCAGCTTTAGCGAATTTTGGTAATGCTAATGGATCTGCTGTTCCGCCATTAGCAAAATCATATTTGAAATAAAATGGTATAAATGCATTTTAACCCACTCTTGGGAAAAACAGACTTAAGAAAGGTTACTCTCTGACTACTTACGTGAATTAGTTCTTTATGTCAAATCATTATGTAGAAATAAAAGCTGTGGTCAGCCTACTTACAATTCCATTTGACTCCTCCTGGGAAAAGTGTTTCTATTAGTTTTCACAGTCTGAATGATCTTCTGAACATTTACTAGAAGACTGAAAACTAACAATAATTTTAGAAGAAGAGGACAGCATTCTCAGACTCAAGAAAATAAGTAAAAGACTGGTTGTTTGAGGATCATGACTTCTATTTTTTCACAGTATTATTCTGACTGCAGTATAGGAGGTTATTAAGAAAAAGTTGATGATAGATAAGAACTTAGCAATGCTTACCATATTTTCAGTGATCTCTCCTTTTATTTCCAGTGATTCTTGCAGAAAATAGTATTTGTTTTGTCTAGATTCTTGCTTGTTGAGTTGAATTTCTCATCAGGAAGTCTGTGGGCCACAGAAAAGTCAAGACTAGACAGGGAATTAAAGGGAGCTTCACCATGAAAAGGTGAGCAATCTCTCCAATTGAAGCTGCTGTTAATGGAAGTACCAGGAAAGGGTTCAGACGTACAAAGGGCTTCTCTAGTAACTTAGTTCCAAGACATATGAAGGCAATAATGGCCAGCTTTCTTGAGTTTTGCTTTCTTACTATAGAATATATTACCCTATTTCTTTTGGTCAGAGTTAATGGTGACATAACAATAAAAATGTACCTTAAACATGCTAGTGTTGAATGCATGCAGTACACAAAATGTGGGGTGAGTAAACCTTTTTTTTTTTTTCATTTTTAATGTTGCCTGTTGCCTGAAAATGAATATGACTGAGGCTCTACACCGCAAGCATTTAAAACAGCTGTTAGTTTTAGTACTGTATAACCTTATGATCTTAAGGCTATTTAGTTAAAGCTCTGTGATTCAAAGTAACTTGCTGCACATGACTCTGGAGTTAGAGGCTCTAGGAACACAGCTTTTCATAGAGCTCTAGTGAACACAGCTTTCATAGAGAGAAGCCTGGCATTAAATGCAGCTTTGGAATTATTTGAAGGAACTAGAAAGTGCAAAGGTACAAATGACATCAGTGGTAGGTGCATTTGAGAAAATTCTTCAGGACACCCCCCTTATAATCTCTTAGTGAAGCTAAATTGTCACAGGACAAGTAGGAAGGATCTCCTGAATCCTATTAAGGATTATAAAACATGGAATAGGAATATATGGTCAGTGTTTGCTAAGTAGCAAGGTTCCTTAGGACCCTATAAGGAGTGTAAAGATATTGTGGTGATCTGGAAGGGATTGTAGAATTTTTCAGAATGACCAAAAAATGAAGATGTTGGGGTTCCCACAAGATTTGGTGATACAGTAATGCAATGGCAGATAAAATTTAACACTGATAAATGCTAAGCGGGTACACAGGGGAAACATAACCCTAAGTGCCCTTACACAACAATTAATGTTATTTATACTACCACCACTCAGAAAAGGGTTTGTGGTGGAGTGGCAAAAATTCCCTGGAGTCTTAGCTCAGTGGCATTCCAAAAAGCAAATATCATTGTGAACATTCCGAAGAATGAAGAAAAAAAAATGAGCAACAAATAGTATTGCATGAGTTTACTGTGACTTCTGCACCTAGGTCTTGTCATCCTATTTCAAAAGGAAGATAGGAATGACGCAGAGCAGCAGAACGAGGGTGTTCATGGTACAAAAAGGAAGGCTTCCCATAGGAATGAGCTGCCCAGGGAGATGGTGAAGTCACTGTCCCTGGAACTGTTTAAGAAAAGAACAGATGTGGCACGGAGTGACATGAGTTAGCAGGCGTGGTGGTGATGGGTTGACAGTTGGAATGCATAATCTTAGTGGTCTTTTCCAATGTTAATGATTCTACGATTCCCTAAGATGCCTCATCAGCAAGCAGAGATGGAAAAAGGTTTTGAAATTATGAACATTATCAGGGATAAAAATGGGGAACAATTTTATTTCTAAAAAAAAAAAAAAAAAAAAAAAAAAGTTAAGAAACACTAAGTGAAATTAGTGATAAAAGAAAGCTTCTTTCTTTTTTCCACAAATACATAATGAAATTATGGCACTTAGTGCCACAGGGTGTTGTGGAGCAAACAACATAAAAAGGGCTCCCAAAGGGAATGAGTGAAGCAATGGAGAACTGCAAACTGATGGCCATTAAACGGGCTGAGCTGGATGCAGCACCTGGTTCAGAAAGCTTGTTAGCTGTTGCATACTGTAAACACAGTGCATTGGCAAAAAGCAATCCCACATGCTTCCTTTGTTTTCCAAGAATCTGCCCAGCCACTGCCTTGAGCTGGTACTGCAGGGCTGACCTCTCGCTTAGCTGTCCTTATCACAGTGAGTAAACCATCAGCTCCTCTGAGCTACAGTGATTCCATTAAATGCTCAGCATGACTCTGTTAACGTTGCTTTAGTAATTAACCCTTTGAAATATTTTGCAATGCTTCTTTTTACTCTTTTCATAAGCTGGTCTAGATAAAACAAATGTCCCTCAGGAGGACCAAGCAGAGGTTGAGACGTCAATGGCAGAAAGGTGTGGCAGCTCGGGACAGCTCAGCCCCTCGCCTGGTGGGACCGAGGGCTGCCGACCGACGGCCACGGCGCTCCTCACCCAGCCCATCCTGAGGAGATTTTCTCCTCGTAAGATCGCACCGTGCGCGCAGGAAGGCTCCCACTTGGCTGCTGAACTTTCTGGCGCCCCTTCTTTCTGCACATCGTTGCAGGTTTTGCATTTACAGCCACGCTGACGCTCCAGGGCAGACGTGTAGGAATGCCTCGCCGACAGACGTTGAGGGAGTTTACACAAAAAGCCGCGACCCCTCGGCCCCGTCCCACACCAGCCCTAGTGGAGGCAGCATCCCCGCGCAGAGGTGCCTGCAGCCTACTGCCCCTCCGCCCCGCCGGCAGCTGCCCGCCCCGGTGTGGGAGCGGCTCTCCTCCCGGGGCAGCGGCCGCAGCTCCCGCCTGCTTTCCCCGCCTCCTCTGCTGCTGCCTCCGAGCCGTCCCTCAGTCGATCTCTCGCCTCGCAGGTATCCGGAGCGGGTGGGGCTGGCGCTGCTCGGAGCCGGGCGGGCGGGCGCCATGAAACGCTCTCTGTGGCGGCTGTGCCAGTCGCGGGAGAAAGCGGCCGCGTCTACCGCCTACCAGGGCGTCGTCTGCGAGGCCGATGCTGCTTCCGTCGCCTCGCAGGATGTCTTCAAGGTGCGTGGGGACGGTAGTCCCTTGGGGAGGTGTGGAGACCGAGGGGGAAAAGCTGGCACGCAGGGCTGGACTCGGGCAAGATGGGCTGGCGGTGCTGGAGGGAGAGGGCTGTGAGGTGGTCAGGTGGGGCTCTGGGGCAGCTGTGGGGGGCTGCTGATGGTTACGGTGCTGACAAACGTTCCTCCAAGAGGTCCTCTTAGTGGTCCTGTTGAGGGCTGCGCTCTTCCCTTGCTCATCTGAAGAGCTGCGCTGTGTTGACTGGAGGTTGATACGGCAATAAGTACTGTCTGCCTTGCAAAATTGTCCCAAAAAGAAAGTTGAGATGAGCTGAACTCATATAAAGGGAAAGGGAAACATCACAGCCTTCAAACTTGAAATTGCTGCTGGGCAGGATGCAGACAGTGCCTGTTTCCATAGAGAATAGATGTACTCCTGTGCTGTGAAGGAGAGCTAGACTGAACATCTTTTGATAGTAGGAATAATTAAGCCAATGAAGAGGTTGATTATGGTACAAATGACAACCCATTCATAAAAATCTCCAAAGTTCCCTGAACAAGTATGCCAAGGAGCATAGATGGGTTTCATGTCTTCAAGAGATCGTTTCCAATTGCATTTTTTGTGCTGGCTGTAGTCTGGGGCAGCTGGACCTCTGCAAGAGGTGGGATGGCACCGCTCCGAGGGTCATCTGTCCCTCTGGAGCTAGTCACGAGGAGCAGAAAAAGCTGCTGTTGGGTAAAAGCCTTGCTCTGCTTTCTTGTTTGTTTGTTTGTTTTTTAACTACACAGAGCATCCAACTTTCTTCTTCCTGTCCTATTTTGTTAACGAAGCTCTACAGTCTTATTTTTGGTTTTAGAAATTCTCGACATGATGTATTTCAGCCCTGTTTTGTCTTACACTGAGAAGAAGTCCCAACTTAAAGAGCCATGAAATGTGATCTAAATCAGGAGAAAGATTTAAAATTCATTACAACTAAAATTGCATTATAAAGTAAGGAGGATTACAAGATGGTTTGCCTGGTTGCCTGTATATATGGCTCTATAATAAAGTTTTCTTAAATAGGTTTTTAGAGTGTATAATATGTGTGGATATTTGTGTATGTAATTGACCTCTGATTTTTATGACTGTTGAGTCATTCTAAATACTCGTTTCATATTGGTATCACCTGTTTTCTATTAGCTTTTTCTAATTGCACTTTTGAAGCAGATGCTACCCCTGCATTTGGCCCCAATCTCCTAAATCTTTAAACACATTTGTAGCATCATTTGCATGAGTAACTCCAATGAGGTCAATGGGGCTATTACGCTGAAGGAAGTTAAACACGTGCTTAAGTGTTTGAATGAGCAGCCCTATAAGGTATATTCAATCAATGACAGCAAAAATTTTTTCAGTCTTTGTGGCTCAAGGGATCTTGTTTTACTTTGTTTCTGTGTTTTTTTTTTTTTTTTTTTTTTTTCAGTCAGGGAGGGTACAGTTATTCTTTATTTTCTTGGTTTGCTTGCTTACTCTTTTTGAGGAGATTTGCATTATTTTGGTATGCATTTTTCTCTTTTTTCTCCCATTTCTTAAAATTCCTTTCTAATCTTTTTAATAACTTGTAGTATTTTTTTCCCATTGCTTTTTCTTATATACAAGAATAGTTTTTGAAACAATCTTAACTTTCTAGAGTGAGAATCAGCAGGTTTTGCATAGTGGACTTTGGGTGCAAAGTGTAGCACCAGTGTTGTGTAAAGGTGCCAGACAGCTGAGCTGTCAGAGGGTTTTTGTTGTAATCCACTGTGAAGACACTGGATTGTTTCAGTCTGAGGAGCATCCCAGTGGATGCTTTTAGGATAGTGCTGTAAACTGAAGATTTTTTTTGGTTGCTCTGACATACAAAAAAAGCATAGAAACCCAGGGGCTAAACTTGAAAGCCCAGCATGTAATGTCAGTCTTTGCAGAAATGTCCCAAAGGGGAGAAGATAATTATTTTTTCCTCTCTCTTAAATTCATTTATTTGGCCACAGCTTCAGAGAGGTGTAGGACAAAGTGATGACTTTTTTGTTAGAGTTTTCCTGTGGTAGAAGGATCACCTTCACTGCAGAATATGAAATAAGGTATTCTAAATTACTTCAATTTTTGTTAATATTTGTTCTGTTTCTCATCTGGGTCTGATTTGCTATCAGTTAAATCAATCTAAATTTTTCAGATTACTTGATCTGATCAGGATTTGTGTATTTCTTTATGAAAATAACTGACAAAATTTGTGCCCAAAATAGGTGATTTCAGATGGAAGTGCCTGTAGGCTGCGAAGCTTCATTAAGAAGAACCGTTCTGGACTCACCAAAGTGGATGAATTAAATGCAACCCCACTGCATCATGCTGCTGAAGGAGGCCAAATAGAATTAATGCAATTGATTATAGATGATTCTTCCTCTGAAGGTAATGCACATCTTATGAATTATTTTATTCAGCACCATTTAAAACTTCAAAGTGTTTGTTATCTAGCTGAAGCTGACTTGGTACGTGTTATGTTTCTACGTTCAAAAAGAGTTCAAGCTGTCACATTTCACAGTGTATTGGGTATGACTTTGGTCACCCTTATTGTTTTGTTAGTATTTGATCTCCATTGCAATGATTTGATGCATCTTACTTTATTTGGGACTCAGATTCACAGTCTTCAGATGTGGAAAAACTGTAATGCGCCTACAGCAAGCCTGAGTATCTTCTTTATATGAATTATTTGTCTTTCTTTTTGCATTTAAAACACTGGAAACTTTGAAGTAATTTTGTTTCTCATACTTGTCATTCAAGTTGTTAATACTTCCAAGTCGATTTAACACGTAGTTGAATATTTTCTGATTGCACATAAGTGATTTAGACCTGTTTTAGTGGAGTTCTTATGTCTTTTAACAAAACAGTTGTCTTAGGTTGCAGTTACATTGGTTAAACTGCAGACACTTGGATGCTACTAGCCTTGAGGAAGCACAGATGCAGAAGTAAGGCTAAGTACAGAGGTACCCTGAAGGAGGTAGTAGTTTGTTTCACTGTTACAATTTCACTCTTGTTTACTTAACAGTGGCGAAAGAAAAACACGTAATGAGCTAGGTCATCTGAGGAAATGTAGGGAAGAAGTGAGAAGTGGAAGATCATGGGACCTTGAACGGCAGAAAAAAACCACTTTCTGTGAAATGATGTTGTTTAACAGTCATTAGTCAGCATTATGAAACTGCCTACAACTTCCACTCTAGGCTGAGGGCTACTGAGCAAACCAAATGGTACAGAAAAGTTTTTTTTATTTTTCCCTAAATGATGGCCAACATAATTTTAGATTATTTTGTCTGAAAAAATGTTCTTCTTTTCAGTATATAAGTATAGAGTATTTTTTTGAAGTTTGTTTCCAATAATCAATATATATGTTAAAAAAAAAAAAAAAAAGACCAGTTTTATAATTGACATGAACTGTTTTACATCTCAGTAGATACTTGAATCATCTCCTAAATTTGCAGGCAGTTTTTTATTATCTCATATTTTAATTATTTGCACTCACTTGTTCTGTGTGGTCTCTGAAGCAGTGGCTGCAACATCAAAGAAAATAGGAAAGAGAAGTGGCAGGGAAAGCGGTAAACCGAGAACTCTGGAGGTAAAAAAAGATGGTATATAATAGTGGGCAAGAAATAGACAGGTGTTTCATTCTTCCCACCCTTCTGCTATTATAATTACAGAAGACCTAATAAAAAGATTTATTGCTGTTTCCTAACGTTATTAAGCTTCCTCTGTGCTATTTTAGTACACTAATATTTTTAATAGAACATTTTCTCTCACCTATACACTCTTTTCAGCACAGTGTTTAATTTAACATATCACATTATGTGAAATGTCATCTTTCTCTTTTCTTCTTTAAAGAAGTGTGCTAGCACTGATCTAAACCTTTGCTGAAAACACTTTATTTCTACAGCGTGATTGTAGCATTTGATGATTTTGCTGTCTTTTTTGTTTGCTCTCCTTTGATCTAGTATTAAATGTGATGGATTCTTCTGGAAATACCCCACTGCACTGGGCTACGAGGAAAAACCAGGTTGAAAGTGTCAGTTTACTTCTCAGTAGAGGAGCCAACCCAAACATTCTCAACTCCAATATGATGGCACCTTTGCATATGGCTATACAGTCCCTGCATAATGAAATTGTCAAGGTAAGTCTAAAGTCCACATAAATATACAGACTTGATAAGCAGCTCAGCAGCACCTGTGTATAGAGCACTAAGACCTTGTTTATATATGCTGTATCCTGGACGTAGCTCCTCATATGCTTTGTTTGGCAAACATATGTAACATACAGTGCTTGTAGAAAGGTTAGGGTCTTCTCAGGACAGTGAATAAAAAAAAAAAAATGTACTGATTTTACATAATACTGATATTTGTGTTATTGCAGCAGTTTCACAGAGAATTCTTTAAATTTTTCTGAACACAAGAACTTTTTCAAAAAAGGTTCTTTTTAACATTATTATTATTATTATTACTATTTTTGGTCATTTAACCATGTATAGTGAGAATGGTTTCATTCCATATGTGGTATTTGGGTAAGAGCTTAGAATTTGAAAAGTTATTGAATTTACTAGGTGAATGCAGCTGTAACACACACATAAAATTTTCAAGACACTCTGGAGTTATTTGCAACATTTATCTTGGCTAGTCAGCTGTCTACCATAAACAGTTTTATTTGTCTGTTTTCACCAGCATTTTTCACCTGCATATTTTTGCATTTTTCTCATTTTTAATTTATTCTGCTATGGCATTTTTAGCTGTTTCCATGCAGAAAGAACAAGTCATAAGTAAACAACTGAAGTAATGGAATAGGCCTTTGCTTTTGAGTTTTGCTTATGGTTGACTGCATGTTTTCTTAAATGTCTAGATTTTGGTCCAGCATAGCAGTACAGACATTAATTTGGAAGGTGAAGCAGGAAACACACCTATAATAGTAGCATGTTATAAGGACAATCCTGAAGCACTAACACTCCTGGTACGTATAATTATCACAGCTTTAGATGAGATTCAGTTTGTCTTGATACAGTGTTACTCTATTCCGTTGTTCTTTGTTGAACTGAGGGAAGGGCGATCATGGACTCAACAGTCAGGTTATTTTGCGTACAGGTATGCGTATGTGTGCTTCTTTAATGGGATAGCCTCATGTCATTCTTATCCATTAAATAAAGGCACTATCAGCTGGTAAAAAATTGGAATTCAGAATTTAAAAAGAATGTGTTTGGGTTTTTTTTTTGTCTGAAATGCCAAGTGTTTTATCTATCCCTGTGTCATTCTTTTATACAGTTTTCATTTACGTGCTTTTGGAGCATGAATAAAACAGTTCATGAAATACTTGGGAGCTGTTTGAAAAGACAATGGGAGTAATTCTTAAGTATGTTCTGCAATCCCTGAGCTATATATGCTTTGGAAAAAATGAGATGTCATATTTTGTAGTTTAGAAAACTAGAAAAAACGTCAGGCCTACTTAACTTCCTTTACTTGTTTATGGGACATAAGTGAAAAAGTATTGCTTGTTTTGTGGGGGGGAAAGAAAATGAAGATGTTTATGAGTCAAGTTATTATTGTTAAGGCTACAAATGAACTTCAGTCTTTTAAGACCATGCATAAGCATATCTGTGTGTAAAACAGGAAAAAGATATCTTGAAGATAATAAAAAAGAAAACTAAACAAAAAGAAGCACATCTATGTATAGATGTATGGAGGTAAGATATAAAATAAGCCTGTATATTAACTTCATGATGCATATGCAATGCAAAAAAGGAGACAGCTACAGCAAAGGCTGTATCTGCAGCAATATGCTCATTTTTGAGAGTTTTCTTTATGTCATTAAACTGTATCTAGGTATTAATTTTCAGATTGAAAATGGAGGAAAAATATGTAAACCAAACAAAACGGGATGCATGCCTATCCATGCTGCTGCATTTTCAGGTGCAAAAACATGTATGGAAATCCTTTTAAAGAAAGGTAAATACTTTTGTTCAACAGTGGCCAGTATGATTCATTATTCATAGTAATTTACTGCTTTACACTTCAAAGAACTGTGAACAAGAACTGAAACGGTGATTGAACTTAAAACAACTTAATGCTATTATTCCCGTGGGCAGTACATGCTAGTAACTTTTGTAGGGCTGCGACTGTGTTCCTTAACCATCTGTTGTTTAATGAAAGGTTTGAAAGGGTTCATGTTCTGAGTGGGAGGATATTGTCTCACAGTTAATTTGCTTGTCATAAAAAAAAATAAAATAAAAATGATTGCTTCTGTTATTCCGTCCTTGCTGTAAAAATTGAAATTTTTCATCTCTCAGGTGAAGAATTGGGCCACTCTGCTAAAACTCACATTAATTTTACCAATAATGGGAAGTGCAGTCCACTTCATTTGGCAGTTCAAAGCGGAGACTTGGAAATGATAAAAATGTGCATTGAATTTGGAGCCCAAATTGATCTAAAACAGGTAAACATTGCAATAGAGTGGAATATAGTTTTGATAGTAGTTAGATGTCTCTGAAACTCAGAATAGTATGATTAAAGAGTAGCATAATTGTAGCCTGTTGTATTTTCCAATATAATGCCTAGGGAGCAGCAAATGAGAAAAGGTCTCTAGTTCAAAACAGATAAAATGGCTAGTTTCTTTACATAAGTTACATAAGATAATGGGAAAACTGTACGTGAATTCAAAATGCATTTGAACAAACCCATAGAAGAAAAGATCTGCTCATAAGTGCTGAATACATTCTCTTACCCTACATTCTGTCTGACTCAGGAAGTCCTTGAGTCACAAAATGGATGGAATCTGGGAGAGCACTCTTGAGAACTGTCACGGTGGTACAGCCATCTTCACAAATTCTTTACCTGCTGTCATCCCTTGCCAGATACTGAGTCTCTGATTTGACCCATTCTCATCATTTTTTTTGTTTATTCTCAGCCTTGCCCTGGCCTTTATAGTTTTGTGCTTGCATACTCAGACAGATTTGTAATACTACTATTGCACTGTGATACTGTTGGTGTAAAGACCTGCTCCGAGCTTCATGTTGAGTAGACAGTTCTGAAAATATCTGACATTACTCAAATTATTTGCAAGGCTGAGATCAATTCATGAAAGCAGAGATACCACAGCATAGCCTTTATGTATTTGTTTCTTTGAACACACAACTTTTGAGTGACGTGGTTCATGCTGACCATGTTGCAATATGTAAGAACCATTTTAAGAATGTTTATGGAGTTGTGAAAAAGCCCATTCCAATGTAGTGACTGAAATTTTCAGTTCCGAAAAGCACAAAGACAAGATCCTCAGGCATGGATCAAAGCTAGTTTGTCCTATTTAGCTAGAAGAAATCATGTTTTGGCAAATCTCGTTCCAATTGTTTACTTAATGTTTAATAATTTTTATGACTGTTCAGATTACAATAGTTTAATAGCTTACTAGTCCCAGTCGCTTTTAATAAACCCTGCAGAAAATTGCATTTAAGAAGCACTTCTAAGGAAGATAAGGAAGTCAAGATCATAAAGAACAATGCATTTTCTTTATTACACACTACAGAGGCAGTTTTGTTTGCTTATTCATTTGTACTGGTCTGCCAATCGTTTTCCTGTGGTTTTCCTTTGCTTCATCTCTTCCATTTAAGGATGCTGTGCATGTTTCTTGATTAATCAGGTGCAAAACATTGTTGAGGTTCAGGATCACATATTCTAGGGGCTTGGTATAGGATAATAACAAGCTTTGTAGTAGTCCTTTGAGCTATGTCTCTACTTTTTTTTGATCTTAAATATATCTTTAGAGTTCCACTATTTTAGTTAAAGACTGAAGTTTTACCATGTATCTCCTAAATTCCTATGTGTGAATCCTGGGCTAGATTGCTAGCATATTTCGTTGGTTGTAGGCTAAGTTGACTTGAAATGTTACTTTATTTTCCTACTTACAGAATGAAAAATGCACAGCACTTCATTTTGCTGCCACTCAAGGAGCAACTGAGATTGTAAAGTTAATGATGTCATCCTATGCTGGTGACGAATCCATTATTGATGCTGTAGATGGGAATAAGGAAACATTGCTTCACAGGTAGGAGGCTGCTCTACCAGACTTCAGAGGCACAATGTTTTTGGTTAGTCTTTTACAGCATCCAGTGACAATTTATGAAGTATACTTGGATACACTCTTCCACATGTACTGGAACTTTTCCATGGGATGGGAGATGGTTATTGTACAGTATGAAAGTGTCTGCAATTTGATCAGGATGTTGAAGATTTTGGTGCTGATAGTAAAATTAAAACAGCATAGTTTAGTTACCTTGGAATCATGCCCAAGAATGGCCACGAACAGTTTTTGTACTGAAAATGCACTCCAGTAAAGAATAAGAAAGTGATAAATGTATGGATTTGTTAACAGCTTCCAAGGTTGAGAAACAAATATCCTCATTTAGTGAGGCTTATTTTCTCCACAAAGTAAGTGGAAGAAGAACATAAACTGTTTAAAAAGAAAAAAAAAAAAAAAACAAACACCTTATATTCTTTTCTTTCTCCCCAAAAATGTTCTATGCCTGTTCAGGTACAAGTAGATAAAACTTCTCTATGACTGCGAAGTTGGAGGTGGTGTTCCTGTACAGAATAGCCCTCTAGACATCTAATCTTTCTCAGTCCATTTGAAATCAGAGCATGAAATTGTGGAGGAATATCCTCAAATGTCTTCAGGAAGAAGACACTTCTTTAGATGTGCTGGCTACCAGCTATGTGGAAGATACTATTTTTCTCCATTTATAAATTGATGTAGTTGCACTGTGTTTAAGTAAATCATCATAATTTTACGGTGTTATTCGACAAGAAGTTTACTGACATTAAGTAGGAGAAAGTTGGAAGCAGTAGAATCGTAGAATTACAGAGTATCTCATGTTGGAAGAGACTCACAATGATCATCAAGTCCAGCTCCTTGGCTCCATGTGTGACTACCTAAAAATTAAACCCTATGTCTAAGAGCATTGTCCAAATGCTTCTTAAACTCTGGCAGTTTGGTGCTGTGACCTTGGAAGCCTGTTTCAGTGCCCAAGCACTCTTTGGTAAAAAAGCCTTTTTCTGATATCCAACCTGACCCCCCACCCCGATGCAGCTCTGTGCTGCTCCCTCCGGTCCTGTTGCTGTAACCAGAGAGCAGAGCTCAGCGCTGTGCTTCCACTCCCCTTGAGAGGAAGGCTTAGACCATGGCAGTAGAGATTATCATTCTTCAGAACATTGTATAAAGTACAGTGATTCCAAGATAATTAAAGAAATTAAAAGGGATGTGTTTTGTGAAGATAAGATAAGGTTTGAGTATGCTTGGAAATGCTACTGCGATAGAACATTACTGAAGACCAAGTGATGACATGACAGCATGCCAAAAAAAATTGTGCAGGCCCAGTGTAAGCTTACTGCTTAATAGATAAATGATCTCATATCCATGGAAGCGATTGTCCTGGAAAAAACTTTGGACCAAAAAGAATGTTTTTTTTTTTTTTTCTCCCCATGTCTGTGAAACAGTGGAAAAATGTAGTATCAAGAATCATCGAACAGATAGAAAGTCAGTTGAATCTCTCTGAATATTGCTAAACTGAAAAGGAGTGTTAATTTGTTGAGAAGTGAAGGAGTCATGAAGTATAGGCTGGACATGATCCATTCACATTCCTACTGTCATGTTTCCATCTAAGAAATTAATAAAATGACCTCAGTCTCTTTTTGGGCACCTGGAAATTTATTTTGAGTTTGTGCAAGGCATTCAGCATTTGTGTCTGACTTGAGTTCTGCTATGGGTAATGGAAGCATATCTACTTATTCGGAACCATGAAACAGCTTTTCAAATATGTCTTTTAATAACCAATTCTAACTATAGTATGTTCTGTGTTATTACCTCCCTTAATACTAAGGAACCTGTTATCTTTGAGTTATACTACAGCACTGGAACTATCCTTCTCTTACTCATTAAGTAGAAATAATAGAGATCTGACTTTAGAATGTTAATTTTAGAATTAACTGTGCTGTATTTCTTTAATCTTTCTTTTAAAAAACAACAACACATAATTCAGTATCTTGTTGTAGAATAAAGCCTGAGATTTTTTCATGCATACAATCAGCTTTAAAATTTTTTTTTGGTAAATTAATAAATGTCATCACCATTTATGTCAGGTGGTATATTGCAATAATTTTTCTTACATTTCTCAAGTAGACTTGTCTGCTACAGTCAGAATGGAGTTTTAGCTGAGTCTTTACTACTTCAACTCCTGTTCTCATATTCTTAAACTATCAATGAAATGGATGTGATGCTCAAGTTCTGCATGGAATGATTCAAGTCTGAAGCTTATGGAATTCTTTAATGAATGTGTGTGGTACAGACAAAAGTCTGACATACGAAATGACTGGTTTGATTAAAAATCAGTGTATTGGTTGAACTGAACTTAGTTTAAAAATGAAACTCCGTGACAAAAATAGAAATTATTTATTAAAATGAATTATGCAGTGCAGGTATTTCTCTGTCTCTTTGATTTATATGTATATATATTTAGTAGTATTTAAAAATACTTCTGAATAGAGAAAAATTCTACCCTTTGGTTTGAAAATTCATTGTTTAATATTACTGTAACTTTGCATTTTTTTTCTTCACAGGACGGCCTTGTTTGATCATTACGAACTGGCAGAGTATTTGATTTCAATGGTAAATATTTAATTAAGTGATATGTTTATACGGATTATTGCAATCTATTACTATGGGTCTGCATAGAGAAATTCATAAAGGAGAATGTTTTCTCGGGCATGCATTATTTATTTGTATATATATTTCATAATACGTAAGTGACAGCTATAGTACAGCACTGTTAAGGCTCCATAATAGCATTTGAAAGTTACAGAGAATGAAAGGTTGCATTTTTATTTCCATTTTTCTTGCTTAGAAAATTTTCATAAACATTTCTTAGCAGATACGACAGACTGGTTCAGACACCCTCACTTTTGTGGTTTTAAACATGAAATAAATCTAAATTTGCATTGAATTTAATCTGTTTTCTCAAGAAGTCCTTTGTCTAATGTACATACATATAATTGGATACATACATATAACGGGATCACAAAACCATATAATGAAGTTTATGGATGATCCAGAAATATGTCTTACTCTGAGTAGTCTGGTTATACTTCTGCACTAAGTAATTATGGGGAAGAAAGAGAAAAAGAAAAGGAAAAGAATTGGGATGCTTCTGGCCGTGTTCCAATTGTCCATTAACACCAATTAAACTAAGGCTCATGTAACCACTATAGGCATTGCTGCGTTTGTTGAGGAATCTTTCAGAAGTCAGCAGACTTTT
This sequence comes from Pavo muticus, assembly GCA_016647715.1. NCBI lineage: Eukaryota > Metazoa > Chordata > Aves > Galliformes > Phasianidae > Pavo > Pavo muticus. The sequence goes on along the minus strand of JACDJE010000073.1, from coordinate 2,445,816 downwards.
CCATTTTAAGACTGCTACTATTTTTTTTTCTTAATTTCTTGATAATTACATTAAAAACAATATTACGCGGAGTTTTGCGCTTTCCAGATTCTCTTGCAGGGACTTGGCTTAGTCAAAAATAGATGTGGAGCTTATTTTTATTCCGGATGTGAAATGGTGAGATTTGACTGTTTAAGCTTGGCTGACAAAACAACCTGCCTACAGAAGTTATTACCTGACAACTTGTGCCTGTATTTCTCGTATGTGTCGGTTTGTGTGACTAAGTATAAAAGGGGAATGTCTTTCCCATATAAGAACACATTTTTTTCTTGAGAACAAAGTAAAATGCTTTGAGTGTCACTTTAACTATTTTGGCCTCTTTTCATATAGTCCATGATGAGGATTTTGAGGCTTTAGGGCTGTTTACATTTGCCCATTTGGGAATGGATCAAAATATGTCAGTCAGCGTTAGTATGGTGCAGCACATGCAATTTGTGCTTCCTGGGCTGCTGGCAAGATAACTAGGTACCTTGTATGCTGTGTATGTATGAGGGAGCAAAAGAAAAGGTAGAGTGATTTTTCCTGCTCAGAAGGAATAGCAAAATGCAGTTCAGAACAGCTTTTGGCTTTAGTACAGAACACAATGTATTACATTGACTTACTTTATCTTATTTTCGGTACTTTTTATGTTTTAAAATAAAAATCATTGTAAACACACACAGTGTTACGTGTAGCTCTTCTGGATAAACAAATGTAAGATGATCTACACTGAACAAATTTTCCAGGCATACACTGTATGCTCTTTTCATTTAAATTACACCAATTCTATTTTGTAAGTTGTAGGTCAGTATGCTATACAAAAATCAGGGAATCTAACAGCATAGGTATTTCTTGTGCAGACTTTCACTGTTTTGCGTTGGGCTTCAGCATAGCATGGCAATAAGTAAATAGCCTTGTTTCACTGAGATAGCCTTCAGTTATTTCAAACTAACTGAAGCCTTAAAGAAGGGAAAAGACAGCAATTAATTAAGCAAAATAAGCAGTACTGTTAAAAATGTTGTACTTTATTTCTAAGTTCTCTTCTTCCTTTTCTTTTGTCTTACTTTTCTCAAAAAAAAAAAAAACCCTAAATATTAAATTGATAATAAATGCTGATACTTAGAATTCTTTTGTAATATTTATATGTACTTTCATTTATGTTTAACTAGTAAGTATTAATTTATACACACAAAATTAAAAGGAATTCAGAAACTAAATTTATAAATTGTTGATTCAGCTGTATTGTAAATATTGTAAACGTATGTGTCAACATGGAAGTTACTCCCTACTGTGTTACACAGTATGAATACTGCTGAGCTCATTTTGCTGAGGGAAGGTTTTAGCTGCAGGGACTGTGATAATAAGATTGTGTTACTAGTTGGAATTTGGTGCCGCTGTATTCACTGAAATCAATGAGTCACTTGGATAAACAGATCTCCATTTGTTCCCATGATAAATAAGAATATTTTTCAGTTTGTCTGACCTTGCAGTAAGGTGACTTGCAAAAAGGGTCCGCCGTGTGTTACCCTCAAACATTTCATCAACATACATTGAAAGCTTCCTGTTCACTGTTGGTTGGTTAAGCATTGTGCATTTATTACATGCTTCTTATTACTATATTACAGGTTTTATTATCCTAGAAAGTAAATATTGACCATGATTATTATTAATTCTCTTTCAAATTACGAATGGACCCAAAGATGATTTCAGTTAATATTAAAACTGTAATTGATTTTTTTCAATGGGTAGCATCTGAAGTAGAAATATTTTTTGGCATACTTAGTTCACCTCATTCAATTTGACTTGCAACTCAATATCTAGTATCTACCACATCATAAAATATATATCTCATTATTTCATTTACTTGCATCATCATGCTCCCTTGTTGACAGGATTTTTTAGATAGATACTTTTATGCTCATAATATTTTATTGATGTGACCATAGTGATACTGTGACCATAGTGACCGCAATTTCCTGCCATTATGAGCTTCGTGTAACAATAGAGAAAACCACCAAAACTGAGCTTTACTGCGTTATCTCATTCCAGTCCTTCCATAGAAAGAAGGTCAAATTTTACTGTGTCCAGTTCTGGGCTCCCCAGTTCAAGAAAGACAGGGATCTCCTAGAAGGAGTCCAACAAAGGGCCACAAAGATGATGAAGGGCCTGGAGCATCTCCCTTATGAGGAAAGGCTGAATAATCTAGGTCTGTTCAGCCTGAGGAAAAGAAGACTGAGAGCGGATCTGATAAATGTTTATAAGTATCTAAAGGGAGGTGAGCAGCAAATGGAGGAGGCCAGGCTCTTCTCAGTGGTACGTAGCAGTAGGACAAGGAGTAATAGCCTAAAACTTGAACAGAGGAAGTTTCATACTAACATGCAGAACTTCTTCACAGTAAGGGTGACGGAGCACTGGAACAGGTTGCTCAGAGAGTTTGCGGAGTCTTCTATGGAAATACTCAAGACCCATCTCTATGCCTACCTGTGTGACCTACTGTGGGGTACCTGCTTTAGCAGGGGGTTGGACTCAAGGATCTCTTGAGGTCCTTTCCAACCCCTGCAGTTCTGTGTTTCTGTGAAATCAAAAATCTTAATTTCAGAGAACAGGAATATGTCTGCTACTGATTCAGATAATTTGGGTTCAAAATTAACTGGGCTTATATAATTTATGGTAAATAATAAAAAGTATAGACATATCAAGCTATATGGATCAAACTCTGTGTCTAGATGCTTTGTTTCTTGAAGACTATTCATGTACTGTAGTACGGTGGTTCAGAAGGGTTGTGTTCTGGTAATTGCTTAATACATAGGAAGATGTCATTCCAAAAGGCTGTAATTTTTTTATTTTCCCAGAGTTTTAATCCCAGTATTTTCAAGTTAAAGTCATATATTTTTGAGTATTCAAATGTATGAACAGATACACTAATAAAAGATCATGTGAAGTAAGTGCAGTATACCTGGAAGTAGGCAGCTCTTATTTTGGTATTTAAATATATATAGACAGACAGAGAGATAGCTAGGCTGTGGCTGTTACTTTGAAAGTGTTGTTTTTGTATAAAGATACAACATGTTTTTTGAATTTACTAATCTGGAGTTACTAGGAACAACAAATACTGTGATGATGCACAGAGCAGCACCATTTTAAAATTGTATATATTCAATATTCATGATAATCTTGAAATTCTTTATTGCAGGGAGCAAATATTGATAGTGTTGACACAGAAGGTCGATCTCCACTTCTGTTGGCCACTTCTTGTGCATCGTGGAAAATTGTGAATTTACTGCTCTCAAAAGGTACAAGAGAACGTGCACTTATGATATGCATCTTTTGGCAGGATTTGTACGTGTCAAAAATCTACATCCAAATTTCCCCTTCAGTACTTCAGCATACAGTCCAGGAGTAACTGCATTTAACAGCTGGCTTTCCTGGAGATAAAGGAAGAACTAGGGAAGTGATTTCACCCTTCTTCACTTAGAGTGAACAGGCTGTAGAAAAGCATTTAGGCTATTTTTCATGCCTCTCAAGGTAGAAGTAGCACTGGCACTCCATCATAGAATCACAGAATTGCTCAGCTTGGAAAAGACCTTCAAGATCATCAAGTCCAACCTCAACCTAACAATATCCTTCCATTCCATAGCAGTTCACAAAGTAAGCAGAACTGTGGAATAAATGCATCACTTACACAGAGTCACGTTTCATACCAGAAATCAGTCTTTAAGAGTTAAAGCCCGCATTTCAAGTATTACCTGTGATTTTATATAATCACAGTCACATTTAAATTTTTTCAGTTGCTGTGCCTTTTGTGCAGGCTATTTACTGTTACTGTATTTTAGTGTATTTCCTCTTCTTAACAGTAACATAACTGATTTTGTTAACAAACCTTGTAGTAAAGGTTTAGAAGTTATAACAAGGTTAAATTCTTTAATAAGGCTTTTTTTTTTTTTTTTTTTTCAAAACTGACAAAAAATCCCATTTCCTGATGCTTGCTTTATATAATGTTTTTTGTGGATTACTGAAATAGTTTTTGCCAGATAAAATTATTGTGACTTTGGAAATAGTAAATAATTGTTAAGACTGTATAACTACAGTGGGAATTGACTGTAAACCCACCACTAAAAGAAGTGATTCATCTGCATCTTTAAATTGCCTCTTGATCTGCGGATTCTCAGTATATCTGAATATAAGTGCCCCACCTAACTCTTACTGCTGTGATGAAATACAAAGTGCATATGCACAGTGACATGTAAAGATGAGTATTCGGGTTGTGTTGAGTTGGGTTTTTTTTTTGCAAGTGAAGTCATATCTTATAATGTTAACTTGAAATAATATTTGTTATTTTATAGATTTATTTTCAACATTTGTTCCTTTGTATTAACCATCATCAGTTAGTGCCAGAGGCCAGCAGTTTTGAAGTTGCTGGTATTTTTTTCCGTGTTTATCTAGGAGCAAATGTATCGTTAAAAGATCATCTTGGTCGGAATTTCTTGCACTTGACGGTATTACAGCCTGGAGGATTACAACATCTGAATGAGAAATTTCTGCAGGTACAGTAAGCATTGATTTATATCTCTCAGTTGCCCTCACTAGGAAATGTAAAGAAGAAAACAACTACTTTTTTGTTTTCAAATGTTAGTGGAAGTTACTGGTGTTTGTTAAGTTGCCAAGTGTCACAGAAAATAGTATCAACAGGTACGTGTCTCTCATGAAAATATTTCAAAGCCAATAATACAGTTTTCTTATTGCCAGGCAAAGGAATAACATAATCCCATAAATTATTTTGCTGTTGGGGGATTGAATAGCTCAAGAGGTAGGCAATGAAATACAGAACTTTTCATTTCTGCTTTCCCAGTTTGCATGCAGTGAAACTAGGGGACATACTCATATTCAGTCAAGCTCTAGGACTTAAACAGCTTACAGAATATTCTTCAGGAGTTTTTTGTGGACTACTGGACTGTAGTGAAGGCTTGGATTTAGTACTAAAAAGAATTTCAGTTATGAATTTGGCTATATTGAGGTAAACTCATACTGCTAGAACCCAAGCTTGCTTGAAAGAGTTAAATTTGTTAACCTCCAGAGCTACAATCTTTTGTATGTGAATCACGAATCACGATCTTATGACGTCTGCAGGACTTTGTAAACAACTTTGATTGGTAGTGGAAGTGGATTTAACTTCCCTTTTCAGCAGATGTAGAGAATCAGCCTTAAAATAGAGTGATAACTCTTGTTTGTCTACATTGACTTTCTAATTACTGATCACAATAATAAATCAAAGAGTGGAGCAGACTGTGAGAGGAGATTCTTAGTTGCGTTAAGAGGGAATATGTACAGGATAATGTTATGGTATGGAATAAAACAGGGAAATAAGGGAGAAATAGGAGTAAAAAAATATATTGTAGAACAGTGAAGTGATGATTCCAGACAGCCAGAAGTTTTGCTGCTGAATACAGACTATGTATAGACTACCTTTGCTTCAGTACAAGCTGCCTGCTGACAGCAATGAGTATTATGGTCGAATGGCAGCAAATAAAAATCTCCTGTATGACGTTTGTTTCGTGCCCAGTAAGGGCACAGATTGACAAGTTGCTGTGTTCTCCGAAGACTGATTCTGTTTAAAGATGATTGCCCACTAATCAACAGATATTAAATGTTAATTGTTACTACATTTATCTTCTCTATATTTGTTTCTTGTTTTTAGATACTGCTTTAAAAATATTAATGCCATTGTTAGAAACTGTTAGAAGCTGTGGAACGTCAGTGATAGAATTCTGTGCTTTTGTTTTTTTTCTGGGGGTAACAGATGGAACATATTAAAAATCTCGTGGTGGACGAAGATAACGAAGGATGCACTCCACTGCATTATGCATGCAGACAAGGTGTGGCCCTCTCTGTAAATAATTTACTCAGCCTCAATGTTTCCATTTATTCGAAGAGCAGAGACAAGAAGTCACCATTACACTTTGCTGCCAGGTTAGTATAGTTTAGGCAATGGAATCAATGCCATTTACCATCAATATTTCTTTGACATTAATTTCCATGTTTGTCTTTCAAAGCTATGGTCGCATCAATACATGCCAACGACTTATAAGGGATATGAAAGACACAAGGCTTTTGAATGAAGGTGATAAGAAGGGAATGACTCCCCTTCATTTGGCAGCTCAGAATGGTCATGAGAAGGTCGTTCAGTTTCTTCTGAAAAGAGGGGCCCTTTTTCTCTGGTATGTGTTCAGGCTTCCATTCATTAAGGTAAAAAAGAACTATCACCTTACATTTTTTTGTCCATCAGCTAGGAAGCTAATACAGTACAAATGTAAATACAATATATAAAAATAAATATTTTATGCACATAATAAATAATATTTACAAATATAAATATACGAATGTAAAAAATACACTTACATACAATAGTTGTAAAACCAAGGTGCTTGTATATCCCCCTGCCTTACACATAGAATCATGGCTAGCTGTTAGCCAGAGATTTTAGTGCTGACAAAACTGAGGTTTCTCTAAATCCAGCTAAGGGAAGAACACTGGAATTTTTAATGGAAAAAAAAATTGTTTTAGAAATAATCATGTCAGCTTCACTGTTGTCATGTTCCACTAGAGGTTTGTGTAAGAATTCTCAGGACTGATGGTTCACAGGCAATTTGCCTTGCGCTCTGAGGTCAAAGATCCTCAGGTCATTGGCAGCTCTCCACCCTGATAGGATTTCCAGTTTCCAAGCCCAAATCTGTAAAGCCAGGATTGAAAGATACCAAAAGTTTAAAGTCCTGTTACCGGGATACTTTGTAGAGTTATAACTCTCGTGTCCTCTTCTTCCAAATTCGTGACCATCTGCACTGCAGCTGCACCTTGGAGCTAGGGCTGTATATGTTCTGAAAAGATCCTATGGCAAGTAGGCCTGTCATACTGTCAGTATTTATCTCTAGAGATTCCACTAACTGGACTGCCACATCCCTGGAGGCATTCAAGGCCGGACTGGATGTGGCTCTGGGCAGCCTGGTCTGGTGGTTGGTGACCCTGCACATAGCAGAGGGGTTGAAACTAGATGATCATTATGGCCCTTTTCAACCCAGGCCATTCTATGATTCTTTGATTTTATGATTTCCAGTGTCCTTAGCTGGACTAGTCCACCTAGCTAGAATAGAGATGATGATTTTGTGTGTTTGTGTACACAATTTTATATGTACATATTTAGGCTTAATTTAGAGTTAAAATAAAGATGAGCTGGTAGGTTCTGCGTGATAAAAGACTTAATGAATTTTTTTATACTAAGACGAAGTAATACTAATTGGAATAGATTTGTGTACTTGCAATGTTTTGTATATTCACTGTCTTTAAAAGCATAGTATGGCCATGATCTATGTCATGTCTGTTGCCAGGTACTAGTAGCTGAATGTTGTGCTTGAGTCATCTTCTAAGAAAAAAATCTAAAATAAAAAAAAAAAGGGGCACAGTGCATGCATGTATATAAAAAGAGAGAGAGAAGAGAGAGTCAGACCTGCATACTTTTATTGACTTGAATGTTCTACAGCAAATTGATGCACTGATAATCATAGTCACTGACGGAAGGCATGGAAAATGTCCTTTGACTCACAACTACTGTACAAGGCAATTAAATTTATTTGAAAAGAATGAAGGACTTTTGCATTTATAATAACTATTTTTGTATCTTCTATATGTAAGTGACTATAAAGGCTGGACAGCCCTGCATCATGCTGCCTTTGGAGGATACACTCGCACAATGCAGATAATATTGGATACTAATGTGAAGTGTACTGACAAAGTGGATGAAGAAGGGGTATGTGTTCACGTAGTGTAATTTGTTTGTCATCTCCTGTTACTTATAAATCATATGTTGGCGGTCTACAACTAGTAGATTTTATTACACTATTACATATATTCTATATAAAGTCAGTATATATTTCATCACTGTTTATCATGTGGAGTAGCTTATTATTAATGAAATTGTTATCTAGCTCTTAATTGTGAGAAACGATGAAAAGTATAAATAGACTAACTGAATACATAAAATACCAAATATGTTGGACTTGTTCCTCTTGCTTCCTTTACAATGCAGCAGTCCTTTCATTATGTAGTAAAAGCATTGGTAATTAAATTTAAAGAATTCATACAGATTAAAAGAAATCAAACATCAAATCAAACTCATTAACATACTGCTTGAAATATACCTGTACTGCACACTAATATTGAACAGATACCATCATTTTTATGTATCTGTCCCTCACTGTTTGTTAGCTACAAAAATTAAAGGTATCGCTGAATTGGCCTTTCTTACCTACAGCTGAGTTTCCTCTTTCAATTGTGACTGTAAACCTACAGTAAAGAACTTGTCTGTATCAGAATCTCTATGACAATATTCTACTGCTTAATTTTGCCATTAAAGGTATTCAGGACTTGTAACTGAGAGTATCATGGGGCTTTTCAGTGTGGGAAAGAAGGACGGAAATATGTACTTTTCTTTAAAATGTGCCTTACTGTTGCATTGCTGTCCCACTGTTCTTCACAGAACACAGCTTTGCACCTAGCTGCAAAAGAAGGGCATGCAAAAGCAGTAAGGTTACTTCTTGACTACGGTGCAAAAATTCTGTTGAACAAAGCAGTAGCTTCTTTTTTCCATGAAGCAATACACAACAGGAGGAAAGATGTAGTGTCAGCTGTCATTTTGCACAAAAGGTAAGATACATAGAAAATGCTTTTTGAATTTATTTTTCCTTTTTTAATTGTTTTTGGTTTTGTTTTAAGTGAGATTAAGTTTTGAAAACCTGCTGTTTAATGAGTTCTTATTTTGAAATTTCAGGTAGTGCCTTATACTCTAGTGAGAGTCGATAAATCTTGTTATGTTACTTGGCGTGTTCTTTTTCATATCAGATTGAGTGTTCAGATCCTAAGGAAGGAAAACAACCAAACAAAAAAGCATATGTAGGCACACGTGAATTAAGTAATCCTTCCCGTGTTTTCCGTCTTCATGCATGTATAATTTAGCCCTTTCACATAATGTTTCACTACCTACAGACTTTGAATCAAAAAATAAGCTCAATACCATTCAAGAGAATTAATTCAAAATTGTTGTTTCAAATGTATTACAAATATTTTAAAATGTAGCAGTTCAACTACAGTTTAGAATATTTTATATTAGATTGTAATTAAGCTCTGTTTCAAGACCAAAACATTTCACTGTTGACTGATGAGCACATCTTTTGGTGACTGCTGAAGGAACACTGCCAGTATTTTGCAATAGTTATTAGTATTCATCTCATCTTGCAATCCAAGATTCCAGCTTTAGTTGAAGTTCCTTATGGAGTACAAAGAAGGACACCTATTCTTGAGAAGGTCTTAGCATAGTTGACACATTTTTGTTTAATTGATAACAGAATTAAATACGAATCATTCTCAAAGAAGCATCTAGAGTGTTACTCAGTTACAGCTGATGTTCCGCTTGGTGGTATATAAACATATTATGTATTGTGATTTGCAAGATAATATCTAAAATAAAACTCAAATAATCTCAAACAAGTTTAATCTGAAAAAGAAGCAACTAATTCCTCTTCAATAATTTCAACTTATTTTTGCAGGTGGGAAGAAGCTGTTCTGACATTCTCTCACTATTCTAGTGCCAATAAATGTCCTTTGCTGGAAATGATTGAGTATCTTCCCGATTCATTTAAAGTAAGTTTAGTGCTCGTTTTAAAGACGCAGCTGCATGAAAAAACTCAAACTTAGTTACATTGCATCATTCACCATTGTTTTTCTAATGCTGTCCTCAGTAGCATGGATTATTATAAAATAGAAAAAGCCATAAATTCGTATGTTGATTTAGCTGTGTTTTAGTGATAGTTTCAGGCCTGTCTGGTCTCTTGAATTTCTTTATAAATAGAAAAACTTAGCTTCCTGAGCAACCTGGAGCGATAAAAGCAGCTTCGCTGTGTATTATATATAGCATATGTATTTAAAAAGATTATAAAAATGATGCAGGTTAGAGGAGAATTGGTTTCAAAGCTATTGGAGGTAATTTCACCTTCTGAGTTAACTCTTAAATCAAGCTAGAGGAAAGTTTTAATTTTTTTTAATTAAAATTGCTTGTTATGTATATATTCAAAAATGCTTTCTGTTTTATACTTTTAAACTAACATACAGCCTTGTGAACTGCATAATTTCATTTTTTAACTCTGGAATTTTGTGTATGTATAACATACACCATAAAACCTGACTGAATCATCACTTCTGTTAGAGGACTGCTGTGTTTGAATGCCTTTTTCTTCATTCACAGACCTGCTGTTCTTATTGATGAATGTTATCTGTATCACCTTTGTTCATGTTTCTGTTCATCTTCAAAGCTGGTTTTGGACAACTGCATAATTGAGTCTTCAGAGGAAAAGACAAGTCGAGACTTCTATGTAAGTGGATGAAGAAAAGTATGAAGGCAGTACATTTTATGATCTTGGAGTCAAGTATGTCACAATGTCCCCGGCAATGTGTTAGCAACAGAACATTATCTGGATAAACATTAAGTTAGAAAACCATCAACCTGACTTTTAACTACTAGTACTGGATGTAAATTTAATACCTCTTCAGTATTTTCTGTAGCTGCGCAAGCATCCTGGTATAAATTGAAATTGCTTTAACTTGATTCATGAATAATTCAGCAATTACTCACCAATAACTGTGTATTTAAAATATATTCACAAAAAAACCCACTTCAGTTCTTGGAAGACCTTAAAGTTACTTCATCAGTTTCTAGCAGTCTTCAAACATTTGTCTCTGTTATTCTCTGCAAAGCCAATTCTCTATACTGTTTGACACTGAAAGAAATATGTATTATTACTTGAAAGCTTGGGAAGAAAGCACTACATATATTTTAATGTTTGTAAACTTGGTATGACATGTTATTGACATGGCATGTCTGTAGATAAATATGAGATCTTACCAGGAAACACAAGTGACTGATCTTTGGACTGCAAATGGCTTTGAAGTCTAGTTTCTGTAATCTTCATGCTTACACATTTTAGCAAGTATAACAATGAATCTGAGCAATCTATCAGCTTTAATCTTGCTGTGTAATTTGTTGCAATCAAAATGAGTATCAGACGTGGGCTGTGGATATGCTGAAGTAACAGTGACAGACAATAGTGCATATAAAATGCGTGCCTGTCCTAAGAAGTACAAGTGCTATAAATAATTCAGAGTTCAGTGTGGGTTTTTTTTGTAAATTCTTCTCCGAAATCCTAAATAGAAGATTCTGAGGAAGCACGAATGTTCTACAGTTGCGTTATCTTTAAAGCCATACTGAAAATCACCTAATGAATTCCTACACTGGATTGCATGTACATCATTAGCAGAAAACTTGCAAATCTTCTGTTAGTACACATTTTATTTATATTGTGTTATCAATGCCATGTAACTTCTAAATACAAGCTTTTCTTTGAAGTCATCATTAAAGCAAATTCTAGTTACGTGAATGATATTTTTAGTATTTTAAGATATGTATATTTTTTTTCTATTGCAATATAAAATATTTAATATAATTATGTTACAACCACATTCTGTTTCGATGTCATGTTCACAGGCAGACTGACCAACAATTAGTAAACATCAGTTTTACCAACACTATGATATGATACACTTTTTCTTTTCTCTCGGGATAAGCTTTTTAAAATTCAACATATTATCTCATCTTTATTGTTCAGATTGAATACAACTTCAGATATCTTCAATGTCCCCTGACGCTTCACAAGAAATTAAAGGAAGCTGAAGATATTTTCTATGAACCACTTGCCATTTTAAATGTAAATATTTTATTTTACTCTGACATAATTCCATGCTGCCTTGTTTGAGGTAAAATCAAGGGTTTTGTTATATTTTATCATAACCTCTCTCCTCCAAAGACTCTAACTCTGTGCATTTAATGTATCTTGGTATGAAGTATGGGTTAAAGTTCGTATAGTCTATGTAATACAAAGCAATTCTTTCAGGACTAGTTTATTTCAATAACTATGAATGTTTCAAGACAACGTGTTGAAGCAGGTAGGTAGTATGTCGAAGAAAACCATGCCCCAGTCCTTGTAATGACCATGAGCTGGAAGAAAAGGCACTGGAAAAGCTGACAGGGTTGACTGTTTGCTTGTGTTGACTGTGAAAAATTTCTGCGCCTAAAACAAACTTTGCTGTTCTAAGACATCGCCAATTTATTTTCACTTCTTTTTTTCCTTCCCAGAACCATTACAGAGTGATCTTGCTGGTTTAATTTGCTTGCTTTTTTGGGCTTACTGTTGGCAATTAGATTTGGTGTACTTTTTTAAAATAAAGAAATTACTTTCTAGTTAAATGTAGCTAGAAAATCATGGTCATTTCACATTTGTAGTTAGCAAAATGTTGACTCCTAAAAACGTAGATAGTTAATCAGTCTTCCAGGTTTGTCTGCCTCTCTAGAGTTAGTTTTTAAAGCTTGAAATAGACTGAGAGCTGCAGAAGAGAAAGCGGAGGACTCGGTAGGCGGAGAAGACAGAATCATAGCTTTGAATAAACAAAAGAACTTTGCAGTATCTTACAAGATGCTATAGTTTTCATTACACTAATAATCAAGTTAAGAAGTTTGGCTAGCCTATTTGGTAAGCATGTTACTTAGCTAGAAGAGACAAATTTGATCCTTGGTACTTTCTTGTTTTGTAGGCCATGGTACGGCACAATCGCATGGAGCTACTTAGTCATCCTGTGTGCAAAGAATATTTGCTAATGAAGTGGTAAGTGTATTTTAATGTATATAAAATGCAGTATTACACATCAGGATGAAGATTATTGTACCTTAGAGTTGTTTAGTAAAATATGCATACTACTATGGCATTAATGACACCAATGTCTTTTGCATACAACACTCATAAATGTACATAGAATATGTTAATATTTATGTAAAATGTAACTTAGAATTTAGTAGTGATTCTTTGATATATATGGAAGAAGCGGCCACGTATTTTCTAAAAATATTTAATAGTATAAAGTTAAAAAGAAAAGAAATGATAATTTAGAATGTCTGCTACAGTTCACACGAAGTTCAGTGAACAGTGATCACAAAATAGTGTTTGAAAAAATACTTATAATGAAAACATTATTGGCTATTAAATTTAAATGCATGCTCTTCTAAATTTATCAAGTGTTGTAACATGGAGCATTTTTTACTTTCAAGGATGGCTTATGGTTTTCGAGCGCATCTAATGAATTTAGGCATTTATTCTCTTGGTTTGATACCATTGACTCTTCTGGTCACCCACATACAGCCAGTAAGACCTATGAATGGAACAGAAATCTATAAAGCAAGACCATTAGAGTATGAGGTACTGAGTTTTCTTACTCTTTACAATGCACTTAGAATGGTTATAGGAGGAAGTTATGATTATTTTGGACTGTTTATTATTTATCAACTCTAAATAGAATTGAAGTGGTTTTTTTTTTTTTTAATCTATTCAGCAGTGACTTCTGATGATAAATTTTAATTATTATTTCTTATTTTCAATGTCTTTTCTAAACACTTAGTGTCTGGTAAATGGCTATTTCAATTTCTTCCATGAAGTGAGTGTTCCTTTAACATTGAAGAAAAAGGAATAACACGTATTTAACAATAAAGAGAGAGCTAACAGTGAATTTTTTCAACTTTTCATATATAGTTATTTTTCAGGCAAAATAAACAGATGTTGCTTTTTTTTTTTTAATTTTGACATAGAAATAGCTGTCAACTGTAAAGTCTTTTTGCCTATTCAAATACAGCTTTACTTGCCTGTATTATGTATTACTTTGGGGGAGGTCTCCTTGTGGCCTTCTTGTACTTAAAGGGAGCTTATAAACAGGGGAGAAACTGACTTTTTACAAGATAATAATAACAGTAGGACAAGAGAAAATGGTTTTAAATGTTTAAAGGGGAGATTTAGATTAGGTATTAGGAGGAAATCTCTACTCAGAGGATGATGAGGCACTGGAACAGTTTGCCCAGAGAAACTGTGGAAGCCCCATCCCTGGAGGGAGGTGTTCAAGGCCAGGTTGAATGGGGCCCTGGGCAGCCTGGTCTAGTTTGTGGCAGCTCTGCCTACAGCAAGGAGGGAGGTTGGAACTAGATGATCTTTAAGGTGTCTTTCAACCTTGGCCATTCTATGACTCTTAACTCAGGTTAAAGATGTACACCATAATGTGCCAGATACGTACTGCAGAAAAACTCGCATGTGGGGAATTAGCTTTACAACTTATTTATTAAAGACAAAATTCACTGTTGTCTTCTATGCCAATATAAGGCATCTCACAATAAAGTTCTTTGCCTATGCTGGTTGTAAATAGACACATCAAAGGGAACAGCCACATAAGGGTATCAGGACTCCAATTTGTGCACCTTCTAAAGACTTCAGTGTCCATTCCTTGTGCTACAGTGTGATAGTTAAGTTATGGACTGCAGAATTTATGTTTCTACAGAGGCAAAACATACTGAAAATGTTGCCTACATAAGGCAATTCCATTCACAACTGTTTAACTGGTTAACAGCAACTGTTTAGGATGGGGATGCTCAAACTTTCCTATTTGGTTTGAATTACTTAAACACAATGTAATGGACATGAATTTCACAACAAACATTAGTGAAACAGAATTTTAGCCTGCTAGCTTGCTTCAAATAAACTTAATACTATCTTAACATAACATAAGGTAGGCAGAGCTAAAATAAACTTTGTTCATTTAATAATTTCTGATTTGCTTTGTGCTCTGTTTTTATTTCAGGGCTCATACTTCACAAGAGTGTGTATGTGTCTGGTTTTAATTATGAGTTTACTGGGAATTTGCAAAGAAATATTTCAGCTCATTCAGCAGGTAAATATATACAGAAATAGATTCATAACATTAATCACAGTGTGCATGGCACTTTATGTGATATTAAAATACATCTGACTATTCTCTAATTATGAGGAAAATAGAATTTATTTCTACAAATAAGATTAAAATTGAGAAAAACATTTAAATAGTGTTATTTAATTCAGTCACTTAATGATGAATGACTTGTAAATATGTGTCTGTCTCTCTTAAATCCCAGAAATTGAAATATTTGTTGGATTACTCCAATCTACTGGACTGGACAATTTATAGTACAAGCATAATTTTCGTGTCTTCTTTATTTATTAACACACCAGCTCATTTGCAGTGGGAATGCGGAGCAATTGCTGTATACTTGTCTTGGATGAACTTCTTGCTTTATCTTCAGCGGTAACAATTATTTACATGCTCTGTGATAAATACTTTCAATGTTTCCAGATAGTTTACATACCCTAGAGCATAACTGATTGTGTTAGTCCTATTATTTATTTATTTAAGCTATGCAAGTTTCTAGATTAGAAACTTGTATTTTTTTTTTTTACCTGATAAACTGTAAAGCAGTTTTTGGTGTTTTTCATGTAAAGAATCACAGTGTGTGATGATGACAAGAAAAGAAAATTCATTCTGATGTTAAGTAATCGTGTATTTTTTTTTTTTTTAAAGAATGCCTAGAATTTCACTTAAGAAAAAAAAAAAGCAAACAAAAATAACTGACTTCCCCCAGCCCCCAAATAAACACTGCTACAAAAGAAGGATGTAAATCACAGGTGGCGAAAGGAGAACAGAATGTTGTTATATAACTTGAGAAAAAGTAATTTATCTTAGCAGTTTATAGAGTAAGTGGCACACCTCAGGTTGTCTACATCATAATGCTCTACAAAAGAATCGCAATAGATGAAATAATTTTTTCAGTTGACATTGACTCTGTTTATTTGTTGATTAATTTCAAGAACATTTTACTGTAGTTGAAATGTTTAAGGATAAGGTTTGTCAGCAAAAGCAATGTCATAAGGATATTATCTCCTTATGACATTGCTTCTGTTGACAAACATTCCGTACACGTGTCTGTGTACCCGAGGAAATGGCCGCAAGTTGTACCAGAGGAGGTTTAGATTAGACATAAGGAAAAACTTTTTCTCTCAGAGAGTGGTCAGGCACTGGAATGGCCTGCCCAGGGAGGTGGTGGAGTCGTCGTCCCTGGCAGTGTTCAAGAGGCTTCTGGATGAGGAGCTACGAGATGTGGTTTAGTAGCTTGTGGTAGCAAGGGTAATGGGAGGACGGTTGGACTAGATGATCTTGTAGGTCCTTTCCAACCTTGTGATTCTATGATTCTGAGCTTAGATGACTAATGAATGGGCTTGTCCTCTGTCCTTTGCTGTGTTCTGTGGGCAAAATGGATATTGAACCTAAGCACTAAAAATCAAATTCCTTGAGTGCTCAACCTTCTTTCTTATGATAAATTAAATGTTATCCTTCCCTGAATATTGTTCATTTGTTTGTAGACAGTAGAACTTTACAGTTACTGTATGCATAGTTTTTCTGAGTTAGGCCATCTCTTCTCAAAGCAACCTTAACTATATTGACCTCAATAGAACTGTACCAAATAAAAACAAGTTTATTTATATTAAGATCAGGTTTGCTTTACTTCCAGCTTATCTTTTTAGAGGCACACGTAATATTTCAGGAGGGAAACCTTGTGAAGGGATTTTCTCACTTGTGCTACTGTTTTAGCATAAAACAGTAATCTGGTCCCTGAATCTGGTACAAAACATAAATTCTCGAGTTCAGGTCTGGGGGAAAAATTAGGTTAGTCTGCTTTGTTACAACATGTGTTCTGAGATTTGGTTGATGTGTAAGCCAGGAATGGGATGAGCTTACCAGAGGACAGACTGTTGAAAACACAATGATTTTAAATAGTGCTCTAACTTCAGTATTTATTCTTTCTTATATTTTTGGTTCACTTATTGCCCAGATTTGAAAATTATGGCATTTACGTTGTGATGTTCTGGGAAATTCTGAGGACTTTGATTCGGATCGCTGTTGTTTTCTTTTTCCTGATATTGGCCTTTGGACTGAGTTTCTTTGTCCTTTTGGGTTCACAGGTTAGTTGAGTACCGTTGTTATTTCTTTATCATTTTAGATGTTATAAACATTTTGAATAAAAAATTTCCAAAATTATTTACAAATTTCATAGTTTTGTGGGGTTTCTGTTGATTTCTCTTTCTTCTTTTTCAGCAAACATATAGCACGCCACTGCTTTCTGTAATGAAGACATTTGCAATGATGCTGGGAGACATAAATTATCACGATGCGTTCCTTGATCCCTTACTGAGCAGTGAATTGCCATATCCGTTCCTAAGTTACACAGTTCTGATTATATTTACTTTGCTTATTCCAATCCTTCTTATGAACTTGCTAGTAAGTAAACTGCTTCTTAATGTACAGAAGTGGTTAAGCGTGTGTTTGTGTGTGTGTGTATACTTGTACACAGTTTTGACATAAAGAATTACTTTAGTAATGATGTGTAACATTCATTCATAATGTAACAAACAAATATTTTTAGTGACATAAAGTTGCCTTTCCCTTAATTGTTGCAGGGTTTTCCTGTATATCTTCAGATACGTATAACTAAGTAACTGGTGAAATTTGCTGAGCTGCAAGAAGGTCTTCGCTACTTCTTGTGTCTGGCTCTAGAATAGGCAGGAGCATGGCCTTCTCTTTCTGTAAGGAGTAAAACAAAGCTTCTGCATATATGGAGAGTGCATAAATATCAGAAGAAACTGTTTTTCTTCTTTGCTGAGGAATAGTCTCTCTGGTCTCTGCTACAATCTGACCTTACGCTGACATTAGAAGAAATGTAAGAGCTAGAGATTAGTGCTCTGGACTAACGTTCCCTAATTTTGTTCTAACTTCTTGTTGGAGAGTGACTCATACAATCCCTGACCCTCCTTTTTCAGCAGGAAGAAAACGCATATTCAGATTGAAGCTGCAGTATATTATTATGTTGTCTCTACTGAGACAGTTGGGGAAGGATGATTTTAGTAAGTGCTTTGGTAAATACCTGCCCTATAGACTAGAAATTATCTTAATTGATTAATCCCTTATTCTATTTTACCATCATAAACTAACAGTAACAATGATTTTGTTTTATTTATTAAAAGAGCCAAATCTCAAATCTTCGTTGCACACAAAACACTCACCAACAGTATAAACTACTTGATATGCCTGAAGTGAACAAAACGAATCAGAAAACCAATTCATAGTCAGAAAGGGCAAAGGCCAAGTAAATCATCTTCAGCCATATTTCATTGACCATCGATGACTGTTTTTAGGAAATCAGGTTTTTCTCATGAGCGGAGCAATAAAACTCAATTCAGGGCAGGGCTGTTTTTGTGGGTTTGGTTTGTTTTGGTTTTGTTTTCAGATTACTGTTACCGTGTTATTCAATCAGAAGTCAAGATATATTCTAAAAAAAAAAAAAAAAAAAAAAAATCAATCATGAATCACAAAATAAGACATTTTATTCTTAACAAATCTTTTAGGTTTCTTTTTATTACTGCTGTGCAGATATTTGGAAGTGAAAAAGCTTACTACGATTCTTGCGTATTTTTCAAATATGCACAAAGGAGTTGTGTTTCCAGATTTAAGTGAAACAAGTTGAACTTTAGAGTCATTTTATATTTAAATGTAACAATTACAATAGAAAGCACAGATCAGATTACAAAAAAAAAAAAAAGAAAAAAATCCATTAAAATGTTTCTTGGATCTTTGATCCTGTGTTGTATTTTTAGATTGGTTTGGCTGTTGGGGACATAGCTGAAGTGCAGAAATATGCTGCTCTCAAAAGGATTGCAATGCAGGTAAGTAGCAGACCATGGAAACACAACTGTAGGAATTAGAACTGCTAAAAAACCACCCAGATAATTAGCTAATTTATCTTCATCATCACTAACTAACAACTTAGCATCTTTGTAAAGAAAATTTGCATATGGGCATCCTATCCTAACTCTTATTTTCAATTATCTTCTCAGTACACAAATGCAGACACTCTGCAATGCCAGGTATAACTATGGAACTTAGTAATATTTATAAATGTATTTAGATACCTTAATATATATAAGCACTTAGTAGAACTTGCATTGAAACCAGAAGAATTTAGTAACCTATATTGTTTTCTTCTTTTTTATTTATTTTTAAAGGAACAATAGATTTGGCAGATAGTTTTCAAAATTTTTGTTCTTGTAAACTGTCTTTGAAGCCTGATTTTTCACAAGTGGAAATACACAAAGTATACACCTGTCAAATAAAGAATAAATGTTACTTCTCACAAGGTATTTCTTAGAAATATGGTCTTAATCTGAGAAAGGGAAGATTTAGGTTAGATATTAGGAGGAAGTTTTTCACTCAGAAGGTGGTGACGCACTGGAACAGGTTGCCCAAGGAGGTTGTGGATGCCCCATCCCTGGAGGCATTCAAGGCCAGACTGGATGTGGCTCTGGGCAGCCTGGTCTAGTGGTTGGTGACCCTGCACATAGCAGGGGGGTTTAAACTAAATGATCATTGTGGTGCTTTTCAACCCAGGCCATTCTATGATTTTATGAAACTCCCTGTATGCTTCTGCTTGAAGTCTGTATTTTGAGAAGAACTGACCATTCATAAGATTCACCCAGGGAGCAGTGGCTCTGTACATGTTCCCTGCTGATTCTGCTTTTTCAGAGAGTTTTAGAGAAAACCTGAGGCCTGTGCATATAGGAGGGATGTGTGGACATTCAGAATATCCGCAGACAAGAACAACTCAGAAATAAGTTCTACTGGTAGTTGCATAACTTCAAATTGTATTCTGTAATGGCTTAATTCAAGAACAGTTGAAGAACACTCTTTTAGTGTAGCATTTCTTCCCAAGAGTTATTTTGCTAGGAATAGAAATGAGTGAAGTAGAAGTATGAGGGCAGTTCTTATGACAATTAATGTTTTCCACCTGTTGAGGTATTTTGTTGCCAAGAGGGAAGGTGGTGCCTTGCAACTTCAAATCTCTATTGACCATGTAACCTTTTGTGTGTTTGACTATATAAGCCTGCAGTGGGCTTATACTGGATATCCTTTTNATAACTGACTTCCCCCAGCCCCCAAATAAACACTGCTACAAAAGAAGGATGTAAATCACAGGTGGCGAAAGGAGAACAGAATGTTGTTATATAACTTGAGAAAAAGTAATTTATCTTAGCAGTTTATAGAGTAAGTGGCACACCTCAGGTTGTCTACATCATAATGCTCTACAAAAGAATCGCAATAGATGAAATAATTTTTTCAGTTGACATTGACTCTGTTTATTTGTTGATTAATTTCAAGAACATTTTACTGTAGTTGAAATGTTTAAGGATAAGGTTTGTCAGCAAAAGCAATGTCATAAGGATATTATCTCCTTATGACATTGCTTCTGTTGACAAACATTCCGTACACGTGTCTGTGTACCCGAGGAAATGGCCGCAAGTTGTACCAGAGGAGGTTTAGATTAGACATAAGGAAAAACTTTTTCTCTCAGAGAGTGGTCAGGCACTGGAATGGCCTGCCCAGGGAGGTGGTGGAGTCGTCGTCCCTGGCAGTGTTCAAGAGGCTTCTGGATGAGGAGCTACGAGATGTGGTTTAGTAGCTTGTGGTAGCAAGGGTAATGGGAGGACGGTTGGACTAGATGATCTTGTAGGTCCTTTCCAACCTTGTGATTCTATGATTCTGAGCTTAGATGACTAATGAATGGGCTTGTCCTCTGTCCTTTGCTGTGTTCTGTGGGCAAAATGGATATTGAACCTAAGCACTAAAAATCAAATTCCTTGAGTGCTCAACCTTCTTTCTTATGATAAATTAAATGTTATCCTTCCCTGAATATTGTTCATTTGTTTGTAGACAGTAGAACTTTACAGTTACTGTATGCATAGTTTTTCTGAGTTAGGCCATCTCTTCTCAAAGCAACCTTAACTATATTGACCTCAATAGAACTGTACCAAATAAAAACAAGTTTATTTATATTAAGATCAGGTTTGCTTTACTTCCAGCTTATCTTTTTAGAGGCACACGTAATATTTCAGGAGGGAAACCTTGTGAAGGGATTTTCTCACTTGTGCTACTGTTTTAGCATAAAACAGTAATCTGGTCCCTGAATCTGGTACAAAACATAAATTCTCGAGTTCAGGTCTGGGGGAAAAATTAGGTTAGTCTGCTTTGTTACAACATGTGTTCTGAGATTTGGTTGATGTGTAAGCCAGGAATGGGATGAGCTTACCAGAGGACAGACTGTTGAAAACACAATGATTTTAAATAGTGCTCTAACTTCAGTATTTATTCTTTCTTATATTTTTGGTTCACTTATTGCCCAGATTTGAAAATTATGGCATTTACGTTGTGATGTTCTGGGAAATTCTGAGGACTTTGATTCGGATCGCTGTTGTTTTCTTTTTCCTGATATTGGCCTTTGGACTGAGTTTCTTTGTCCTTTTGGGTTCACAGGTTAGTTGAGTACCGTTGTTATTTCTTTATCATTTTAGATGTTATAAACATTTTGAATAAAAAATTTCCAAAATTATTTACAAATTTCATAGTTTTGTGGGGTTTCTGTTGATTTCTCTTTCTTCTTTTTCAGCAAACATATAGCACGCCACTGCTTTCTGTAATGAAGACATTTGCAATGATGCTGGGAGACATAAATTATCACGATGCGTTCCTTGATCCCTTACTGAGCAGTGAATTGCCATATCCGTTCCTAAGTTACACAGTTCTGATTATATTTACTTTGCTTATTCCAATCCTTCTTATGAACTTGCTAGTAAGTAAACTGCTTCTTAATGTACAGAAGTGGTTAAGCGTGTGTTTGTGTGTGTGTGTATACTTGTACACAGTTTTGACATAAAGAATTACTTTAGTAATGATGTGTAACATTCATTCATAATGTAACAAACAAATATTTTTAGTGACATAAAGTTGCCTTTCCCTTAATTGTTGCAGGGTTTTCCTGTATATCTTCAGATACGTATAACTAAGTAACTGGTGAAATTTGCTGAGCTGCAAGAAGGTCTTCGCTACTTCTTGTGTCTGGCTCTAGAATAGGCAGGAGCATGGCCTTCTCTTTCTGTAAGGAGTAAAACAAAGCTTCTGCATATATGGAGAGTGCATAAATATCAGAAGAAACTGTTTTTCTTCTTTGCTGAGGAATAGTCTCTCTGGTCTCTGCTACAATCTGACCTTACGCTGACATTAGAAGAAATGTAAGAGCTAGAGATTAGTGCTCTGGACTAACGTTCCCTAATTTTGTTCTAACTTCTTGTTGGAGAGTGACTCATACAATCCCTGACCCTCCTTTTTCAGCAGGAAGAAAACGCATATTCAGATTGAAGCTGCAGTATATTATTATGTTGTCTCTACTGAGACAGTTGGGGAAGGATGATTTTAGTAAGTGCTTTGGTAAATACCTGCCCTATAGACTAGAAATTATCTTAATTGATTAATCCCTTATTCTATTTTACCATCATAAACTAACAGTAACAATGATTTTGTTTTATTTATTAAAAGAGCCAAATCTCAAATCTTCGTTGCACACAAAACACTCACCAACAGTATAAACTACTTGATATGCCTGAAGTGAACAAAACGAATCAGAAAACCAATTCATAGTCAGAAAGGGCAAAGGCCAAGTAAATCATCTTCAGCCATATTTCATTGACCATCGATGACTGTTTTTAGGAAATCAGGTTTTTCTCATGAGCGGAGCAATAAAACTCAATTCAGGGCAGGGCTGTTTTTGTGGGTTTGGTTTGTTTTGGTTTTGTTTTCAGATTACTGTTACCGTGTTATTCAATCAGAAGTCAAGATATATTCTAAAAAAAAAAAAAAAAA